>BLKR01004737.1:0-99326 GCA_011170035.1 Teleogryllus occipitalis
AAACAGAATTACAACATATGATTTACCTCGTAGGGGCCCACTTTAGGGCGAGGCAATCCAACATTACGTACAAAAATATCAAGGATACACAACTAGTCATCCTTCTTTACAAAAATAACATCAATTACATACAGAATTACGTATAAGGTCATACCAAATAGTGTGAGTGCTTAGCTACAAAAATGCATGAAATCGGATCTTTACCCATACCATAACTTTACCAACTTTTACAATTTCAATCGCGAAGCAAGAGTGTTGTCGAACTAGGCTAGACGGTCATGGCCCAGACGAACGCCGGCGGCCTTTGCACATCGGCGTCTTGGTACCAGACTCCAATCTGCCTCTTGCCCGAGCGACGAGGTAGTTGCTCACGGGGCGAAAGACGAGCTTCAGCAACAATGGACCACAGCCTTTGCTTTACGGGCCCAGCTGAGCTCACGAACGAAGCTCCCGAAATGCAAAACGGCCCAGTGCCGAGATGCTTACAAATGGAGCACAATAACTGGAACATAAACAACAATCTCATAAATAATGGTAGTACTGGACTTCCGCGACATTAGGAAACCATCATACACTCCAGCTGCGAAATAACATATACAACAAATTAAGCACACTTGCTTCATAACATCAAGAACTTATCATTAAAAATAACAAATTTTACAAGATCCAATTTCATATCAATACTAACACTCACACCTAAAAATCTATACTAAACACTCACACTATATACATATTAAAAACAATAACGGCTTGACCAGAGCCGGGCCTTTCCGCCATAACAAAGCCATCACAAGTTCATCTCTAGGCGGCACAACCGAAAACTAGATGCACTGGGAGGCCTATCGTAAACTAGATGGCCTGTGATGAATTTACAAATGAAAACTAAAAGAAATGCGCTCGTGCGGTAGCCAAATAAATTTAAAACCCACGGCGAGAAGCGCCGTAACAGCATAAGATGCTATTAAAAATAGGCGACGAAAAGGCAGTGTGCGAGCGAGGCGCACGTCTTTTATACTATCCAGTGGAGGGGTATGCACTCGGTAGTATAGGGGGGGTAGTGGGAAAATATCGATATAGGTTGCTTATTGCAAAGGCTTTGGTCAAAGCAATTGCATGACAACGCCTGCAGGTTATGCAACCTGTAAGGCTTCTATACTAAGGTGGCGGCATCTGTTAGAAAGACTAGGATTCATACCAATTATTTTTTGTTTTGCCATAAAAACTGTTATAATGTGGCTAGAAGAACAAACAAGGTGCCAATTTAGTCCTAAATTTACTCTAAATTCCAGATTTTGTTAGAAGAACTACCCACAATCAATAGTTTGCTTACAATAAACAAATACCTGTTTTGAAACCAATAAAATGTTTACCACAAAATGCTAATTTTTTCTTACAAACTATCTAGCCAAAAAATTAGCACTTGTTAACAAATTTTTAGGTATTTGAAACCTTCTCATGGCCATGAGATCACACACATATTTTTAGATCTTACCAGTTTTGAGATATTAAACTTTAAAAAATTACCATTACTTAAACATACTTAATCTAATTTACACATGTTTAGCTTACAACCTAGAAGTGCAGGATCTTCTGAGATGACTTCTCGAGTGATTGTTGGCTTCTTTATAGTACAAAACACAAGACTTAAATTTCAAATTTAACACAGTGCTCCAAGTGACGCCGCCTTTGGAATACGCTGGAGATCGACAGCTCCCAGGGTGGTACATCACAGAATTTCACTCACAATTTTTAACTGCTTTTTGACGTTAAAAAAATAAATTAAAATGATTCTAGATATATTCTTGATCATTTTAATGATATGTAAAAGTCATTAAATAAAGGGTGAACTAGATAATATAATTTCAAGAAACAATTAAACTGAAATTCCTTTCAATAAATTGAAAAAAAACAACTTTTGTTTGTCGTTTTGATATATTCCATTAATATTATTTTCGATAAATCGGGGATTTGTTTATTATCACATGTGCACTTCGTTTGAGAATCAAATAATGAGAGTTATCAGTGATTTCCAGTGGCTCTACAAAGATTAATATAAATTAGCAAATTATCCTATGAATTGATATAAATAAACAAAAATACAAATCAACGCTCTAAAATTGAGAGAAAAAGAATACACATCAAAGTATCGTTAATAATCATTATGTATGGCCACAATATCTCTGCTGCCACCACGCAATTTAATATAAATATCTTATATAATGCTGTGATGAAATATAGGTGAAAATACTAGATTGTTTTGTGTTTTTATATTGTTGGAATATTCTAAGAAAACAGCTGATGTTATCTTCAAATCAGCAAACAAAATATCAGATGACTTACAAGGGAACATCCCCAGGTGCTCAGCGTATATTGACAAAATACATGTTAGTGACTTGCTTACAGCCTATAGGTACCTAAAATGACATTCAAAGACC
This sequence comes from Teleogryllus occipitalis, assembly GCA_011170035.1. Taxonomy (NCBI): domain Eukaryota; kingdom Metazoa; phylum Arthropoda; class Insecta; order Orthoptera; family Gryllidae; genus Teleogryllus; species Teleogryllus occipitalis. Next base: position 2,436 of record BLKR01004737.1, read on the forward strand.
CAACTGTTTTTATATTGTGAATAAATGAATTTTAGATTAGATTTGAGCTACACGTTCTAATACATAAGCCTTTTGACTCATGAACTTTCTTTGGGTTTATTTTAATTAAAAGTTAATAATGTTTTCTTGTTGTTTTTGGTGTCGCTCAATATGGTAGTAAAAACATACTTTCTAAATTCAAAACGGCGGAGAAAAATTAACAGTTCGGATAGATAACAACTTACTAAATACAAAAAATGGTAGTTTTTCGATTAGACATCGAATTTGACATGTAATAACATACGAAGGAATTTTTAGAATCATTTTTAACTTGCATATTGGAATTTTGAAAATCTGACCTCAAATTCGTTCTTAACGGGTTAGTTCCAATGTATTAAAATAATGTGTGTTATAGCACAAATCACTTTAACTCTGCATTATATAATAATTTCACTAGTCCGTTTCAGTAAATATACAATTATATATTTGTGCCAATAATTTTACCTTTCTACTATAAGAATTTCATTCAAAATAAATAAAATACTACCTCATGTTACACAACTATGCAAAACTACGATTTGACATATCTACTATACGTGTCAATATTTTTGGCTCCAAAACATAACTTTATTTGACAAAGAGCACACTTCATAAATAGAAACGTCTAATACACATATTTCCTCGGCAGTGTTCACAAAATAATGTCGATAAATTGTCGAACAACATCCCTCTTACAATTTTGAATCTTCTTGGTTCTCGAACATCGAATCCATTTTTAAACCAATCATAACATTGCATTGGCTACAGCAAAAAGTTGGTTGTGGATCAAAGAATACATGTTCATAATAGATAATCTGTCATTGTAGGTACTACATTTTATAGGTGATTGAAAAAAATCAGTGTCAAATCGAAAAACGTCAACAAAAAAAAAAAAAAAGAAGGAAAACCGTACCATTTCTTGATGTTGGTAAGCTGTTACCAACCAAACTAACAGAAAAATCAAGTCCGTTCCTTTCTTTACCGTTAAAAATAAGTTTCTATAATTTGGCAACGAAAATATCTAGTTTCTGAAATGTTAATCTCTCGCTTTTTAAATTTGTTATTATTATTATTATTATTATTATTATTATTATCATTATTATTATTACTCTTTCAACTATTAATAGTTAAATTGTTGGGAAGGGGTTCTGAAACTCAAGAAAGCGTGCCCAGATGATTTTCTCCCCCATACGTCACATACAGTTTTTGACTGTTTTTGATTAAACAAATAAATAAATTAATTTTTCTTCGCCCTACTGGATTCGTCATCATGACTTATAAATATTTAACATGTTCAGCACCCCCAAGAACACCGTGGGACGGTCTCATACGTTGAACTTTAACGAAAACTTAAAATAATATTTCGCGCAGCATTGAAGCTCGCCAAAGTAAACGATGCAGGAAAATTGCCGAAAACGTTTCTGTCGACGCTTAATCCCCTGCAGACATGTAGCAAGAGAGGTGTCCGTTTGTTGAGGGACGGCGGCGAACGGGCAGGTGTGCGTGAGTCACCGGACGAGCCGCACCCACAGTTCGGAAATTCCCGCATTCCCGCGGCGTTCTGTGACACACCAACAATGGAGGGCACCGCAATTGGCGGGACGCAACACGCGGAGTTTAGGGAGCCTATCGCCGCGAACTTGCCGCGGGTCTCACCTGACCTCGGGCATCTACGCGGAGCACAAGCAAATTCACCATCTTTCATTGTGATCGGAGAGGGCGACGAGAGTAGATCGAGGAGAGCAGTCATTATGAGCAGAGAGCGAGAGAGAGCGCGCGAGAGAGAGCGAGAGCGCGAGAGCGAAAGCGCGAGAGCGAAAGCGCGAGAGCGAGAGCGCGAGAGCGAGAGCGCGAGAACGAGAGAGCGAGAGCGCGAGAGCGAGAGCGGGAGAGCGCGAGCGCGAGCGCGAGAGCGCGAGAGGGAGAGCGAGAGCGCGAGAGCGAGAGCGCGAGAGGGAGAGCGAGAGCGCGAGAGCGAGAGCGCGGGAGAGAGAGAGCGAGAGAGCGCGCGCGAGAGAGAGAGAGCAAGCGCAAGAGAGAGAGAGAGAGAGAAAGAGCGCGCGAGAGAGCGAGAGAGAGAGGGCGCGCGCGAGAGAGAGAGAGAGCGAGAGAGTGAGAGGGAGAGAGAGCGAGAGAGCGGGCGAGAGCGAGAGAGAGCGAGAGAGCGCGAGAGAGCGAGAGAGAGCGCGAGCGAACGTCCTGATCGGAGAGCGACAAGAACGGGCATAGCTTTCGGAATCGGAGAGAGCGTGAGTGTGTTCTCGCGTTCGCGCCCATGCGAGCGAGATTCTCGGGGGGAGCGGCGAACATGACTGCTGGCACTTAACACCGCCGCTGCTATTACCGGCCACGAATGTGCTGCTCGGGTGATATCGCGGAGAAGACGATTGCCGCCGAACGGATTTCGACTATGAGGCTCAGTCGTGGGCACTGCTATATCTTGACGACAAAACGTGGCTTGGACAGATGACTCCCCATTTCAGTTGATAAGAAATGATGGTAGGGTTCAAGTGTGATGTCAACAAGGCACTGTGCAAGCTAGTGGGGGCTCCGTAATTGTGTGGGATGTTTTTACATGGAACATATTGGGTCCTCTGGTCCAACTGAACCGATTTTTGACCGGATATAATTATGTTCAGCTACTTGTAGACCATTTACAGCCATTCATCGACTTCATGTTCCGAAATAACGATGGATTTGGTTCCGAAATAACGATGGTTGACAGTGCCCCATGTCAGCGGCTCATAATCGTTCTTTATCGGTTTGAATGACATTCTGAACAATTTGAGCGAATGATTTGGCCACCCAGATCGCCCGATATGAATCCCTGAGAACATTTATGGGGCATATTCGAGAGGTCAGTTTGTGCACAAAATCTTGCCCCGGGCAGTACTTTTGCAATTGAGGGTTGTAGAAGCAGCATGGCGCAATGTTTCTCCAGGAGACCTCCAGCGACTTGTTGATTCCATTCCACGTCGAGTTGCTGTACATATCTGGGCAAAAGTGGTCCCACACGATATTAGGAGGTACCCCTGTCTTTTGTCCCCACAATGTATAAAAAATTCCATCGCAGATTTAATTAGTTTCAATATATGGGTGATAGATACAATTAATTTCAAATTTTAGGTTCCGCAAGTGTATTAATTCAGATGATGTTGCAGACGGTTGCATGTAAACGCATGTAATGGGAATTGGAATGAATAAAGCATGTATACTGTAACTGCTCACTCAAATTCGCTGTGAAATTGCCCGCTCGAGACATCTAGGAATGGCAACTGACTAGCGTTGTATCATCAATGATTTCGGTGCTATGACTAATGCAGTACAAACATCAATACGTCAAAGAGCCTCGACATGGAGTGGAGCTCTGCCGGAAGCAACGCAAACTATTTCCATTCTGTTGGTTGTTACTGAAATGGACGGACGTGCATACAAGACTAATCTACATATCGTGTTTTCGCGAAATTCTACATATGCCACATTGCAGTTGTTGACTCAAATTATATCTACTTATTATAAAGACCCGATGGCTTAACAATTAAGGTAGTGGTGAAGCAACGTAAACTATTTCCATTCTGCTGGTTGTTACTGGAATGCACGGACGTGCATACGAGACTAATCTGCATATTGTGTTTTCGCGAAATTCTACATATGCCACATTACAGTTGTTGACTCGAATTACATCTACTTATTATGAAGACCTGATGGCTTACCAATTAAGGTAGTGGTGAAGATTGAATGTGGTTGTTTAGACATTTCAGCTTTAATTGGCACTAGATCCGTTATAATTTCAGTAATAACTGAGTACGAGCTTAAGGAAATAATCACTAGAGGAGTGGACATGCCTAAATTTACATTAACACATTGCTCACATTACGTTTTCTTTTGATTGGAAGAAATCCAAGTCTGTCACTGAGTAAGCATACGTGGAAATGTAGATAAATTAAATGAGGTGGGAGGTAATAAATCTTGTAGCGTTTTATGGATTATTCCTTGAAATACATTTAGTTATGCAACATCAGGTTTTCAGAAATGTGCCTCGTATTTCGTCGATTGATTGATTTTTTCGTGTTTTCGGGCGCGTCAACTACTTCGGTCATTAGTCCCGTTAGTGTAGTGCATGTTTTTTTCTCGGGAGATGGCGGTGATCTTCCCCCGCTGGATGGCGAGATCCGGCGCCGACCTACCGTCGGCTAGTGGGCTTTCCCCCTAACCAGGACTCTCCCACCAACGGGGCACCGCCCCAGTCGGGACAAGCTCTAAGCTCCCGACCGGTCTCCCAGAATATGTGGTAGTGTAGTGCATGTTAGTGTAAGTGTGTGTGTAAGGGGAAAGGATAGGACAAGGAAGAGGAAGGACAGATCGCGCGCGGTCCGTGGCCCGTTTGGTAGGGCACTGCTCCGGCATTCGCCTGGTGTTGATCGGAGAAACAGCGGAAAACTACCGATCAGAGCAGCCGGCCGCTAGAATTCTCCTCCAGACAGCAGCTGAATTCAACCTAGCTGAAAAGCTAGTGTCGAAAATCCTGCCGCCGTCAGGACTCGAAGCTTGGACCTCCCGGTTAGAGGCGCTGCAGTGACATCAGTTGATGCACTGAGCTACCGCTACCGGTTATTTCGTCGAAATAATCACGTATTTCCACATTCTAATCAAAGAGAATTGAGGTATACCCTGGATGAAATTCATCAAGGGAGATTCAACTGCATTGCAATTAATTAAAATTAACGTTTAACATTGTTCAGTTTTGAATAAAACTAACAAGCATCAATTGACAGATCTTTTACTGAAATGTAGCCACATTATCCCCAAAACTTAAAATCTGTGAGACTTTTTGAATTTAAAATTCGAATTGGTAGATAAATTAATACATTCTATGCAAAAATATGCATCGCTAAAGAGAAACGTCCTATATCTATCCTTTTCTTGTAATACACAGATGAATTCGTAAAACTAGGTTCTGTTTGGATGCTCGACAGAAGGCCATTCCTTATCGAGATAGGCCACCGCAGGTGGAAGAAATAATTCAACGCACGAGTACGCACCAGTCTGGGCATCAGTTCGCTCCGAGCAGCGGTAGGGTACACATCGCGCTCCGCTCTGCTCAGTATCAGCGAAAGTGAAATACTTTTTCGATAAGTCTGTTCAATTTACAGTTCTAAAGTATCAGGGCCAGTGTGAAGTGTTGTGTACAGTGCGCCGCACAAAGCAAATCTAATTTATCCAATAATTAGTGGCAGTGCAGCGCCGCCCAGCCCTGGCTTAGACCAGTGCATCGCCAAGGCCATGGCGGCCGTGTACGGCACGAACGACATGGACACATCCCCCAGCCCAACACAGTTTCATCAAGAGGACCACCTAGAATAGGAAAAACAGCAGAGTTGTCGTGACCAGCAGCCTACAGCGTCCGGCCATAACGTGGCTACGGAGGCTATCAACCGGGAACTGAAACACCACTCGAAAGCAATGCTGGTAATGGCATACCCGAGGTTAGTAACCATGACTTAGACAGCGGCCTCGCCCTAGGCCAAAATTCCCGAATGCCCCCCGGTAACGGTAGCAGCAATGCAAAAGTCACAAACAACAGTGGAAAAAGAAGTTTTAACGATACCAGTGATGAATCATTACCGAACAAAAAATCATCAAATAACAAAGACTCTGTTTATTCAGTGCCGACTGGAAACAGATACGCACCACTAGAGAAACTAATTAATGAACCAAGGTTCACCTATATTAACGACACTTCGAATCAAGAAAACGAAAATGTCAAAATTCCTCCTATCTATGTCAACGATATAGAAAGCATTTCTGAATTCAACAGGGAAATAAAATCTAAAATAACTAATCAGTTCACATCAGATATTAAAAACAACCTAATCAAAATAATGTTCGGAACCATACCGATTTCAGGAAGGCTATCAAATATTTAATCAATACCAGTAGGAGATTTCACACGTATAAGGACCCCGCTAACAAGAAGTTTTCTATCGTGTTTAAAAACCTACATACATCAATCACCCAAGAAGAAATTTACGAAGACTTGAAGGAAAAGTGTTCATCATTAATTAGTGTCACACGACTGTATAAAAGCAACTTCCCCATACCTGTTGTTGCCGCGGAATTTGACAGGCGACAGAGTATTGAATCAGTACTTCAAATTAAACAAATTTGTAATTTGAGTGTTAAACCTGAACAAAGACGAAAAAACAAAGGCCCTGTTCAATGTCTGCGCTGCCTGGACTTTCGACACACTAAAAATAACTGCAACCACACAATCCCGTGTATTTACTGTGCTGAAAATCACTACTCAATAAATTGTCCCCAGCGGGAACAAGTACTGACATGTAAGAACTGCAAGAGCCCCCACCGCGGAGATACTCGAACCGAGGAATATCCCTTCTACAAGAAACTTATAGAATCCCCCCCAACAAATGCACATGCAAAGAATCTCAAAACTAAATCAAACAATGGCAGGCCTCCTGCACCCCGCTTCTCCACCAACAACTTCCCAACTCTCCAATCAAACAATCAAATTCCAAACTTCACTTATATGAATGATCCGCCTAGAACAAATCCAAATACCCATTTCAATCAAAACCCCGTGCAATCAACTCATCATATTCCTAATCAAAGTAATAATTCATTTATGCACTCACTAATTAATTCAATCACAGCCTATATAATAAATATTATAAATACTATTATTCCATCAGTCATAAGCAACATACAAAATTCATTCTCAGCGTATTTTAATAACAACACTCGCAGTACAACGCCTTAGCAATATAAATCTACTAAACTGGATTGCAAATGGCATAACCAATAAAAAACCGTACTTAACTATTTCCTAAAAGCTAAACAAATCAAAATAGCCTGCATAACTGAAACCCATCTGAAAATAAATAAAGTATTCAACATACCAGGTTACAATACAAACAGAAACGACAGACTTAACAGTAATGGAGGAGGAGAATCTCTCCCATACATACAAGTGAACCTTCCTAATACGCCCGGCTTAGAAACAACAGCAATCAAATTCCCATTAAATAATAGACTTATAACAGTAATAGCAGCATACAAATCACCACACATAAAAATAGAAGTTACATATATAGAATCTTTATATAAACTGAACACCCCCACCATTCTCATTGGAGATTTAAACGCAAAAAACATCAGTTGGGGCTGTAGAATTACAAATAATGCCGGCCGACACTTATTAAAACTAATAACTGACCTAAATTTAAAAACCTTAATCCCACCAGAACCAACATATTATCCATACGACACGAACAAACATCCAGACATTTTGGATATCGCAATTACGAACACACAAACCACATACTACTCAACACCTCTATTTGAACTGGATTCCGACCACTTACCAATCGTCATCTCTACACACACCCGGCCCCCACCCCCACCCCCACCTACCCACATATTAAACACGAACAACATAAACTGGAAGGAATTCAGGAAAATAATAACAAATAAAACCCCCAATTTTAAAAATCTTAACACCCCATTAGAAATAGAAAGGGAAATTTCATACTTACACGATATAATTACCAACACTATTAAACATTTACAAGCCAATAGACCCCTCATCACTCACAAAACGCTTAACAAATTACTGCCAGAAAAATACTAACAATAATCAACACTAGGAACAGAACCAGAAGATTATGGACCAAACTCAGAAACCCACACTTAAAGAAAGAATTGAACATTTTAAATTCAATAACAAAAAAAGCAATAAACGACTTTCATAGCTCAACCTACAACAAACTAATAAAATCATTAATCACAACCAATAATTCTCTCTGGCAGTTCACTAAAAAATCCTAAAAAAGAAAAATAGCATCCCACCTCTAAATACGTCAATGGGGAAAAAATTCGCCCCTTTTGACAAAGCCGAAGCATTGGCCAATCATTTTGAAACAACATTCACGCTCAACAACACACCAACTCATTCCGATCATGCGATGATATTACAAACAGTTTCAGCCCCGAACTATGATGTACCACAGAAGATAAAATTCATATCCCCAAATGAAGTGAAAAACATAATTAAAAAACTTCCACAAAAAAAGCCCCTGGTCACGATAAAATCACTAATAAGATCCTAAAAAACCTCCCATCCTCAACTATAGCCTATATAAACAACATATATAACTCAATAATAAGAATTGGATATTACCCTATAGTATGGAAAAACTCAATCATAATACCTATTCCAAAACCATATAAAAATCATAGCAGTGTAGAAAACTACAGACCGATTAGTTTACTAACCACACTTTCAAAAATTCTCGAGAAACTAATTCTAAAAAGGTTAAATAGCTACCTTCAATCAACCCAAATTATTCCATTACACCAGTTTGGCTTTATAAGTCATGTATCAACTGCACACCAACTACTCAGACTCTCAGAAAATATCCACACAGCGTTTCAAAACAAACGTCACACAATAGTTTCATTTCTTGACATTTCACAGGCGTTTGATCGAGTATGGCACGAAGGACTATTATACAAACTCCGAACAATGGGAACACCAATCTACTTAGTAAACTTCATCAAAAGTTTTCTAACTGATAGATCCTTTACGGTTTCCGTAGAAAATCACATCTCCAACACCCGAAAAATAATAGCAGGCCTTCCACAAGGTTCACCACTCTCATCCACACTATTCAACATATACACAGCCGACATACCCACCACAATACACACCCAATTAGTACAATTCGCTGGCGATACCGCAATCTACAAATCCAGCCACTCACTTAAGACCATTACCGATAGGATACAAAATCACTTAAATGAAATAGACCAGTGGTCAACATTGTGGAAAATCAAACTCAACCCAACTAAATCAACTGCCAAAATATTCTCACTAAGACCATTTTCTCACCCACCACTACTACACATTAATAAACACACAATTCCATGGACACCACAAAACCAATCAGTAAAATACCTCGGAATGAACTTCGACACAAGACAACTGGAAAACACACATAACACTAAAACAACAACAACCAAAAATAAAAATAGCTCAACCAAAATTCCTTATCAACTCCAAAAGCCGGCTATCCTTAACAAATGCTATTACAATTTTTAAAGCAATAGTCAGACCATTAATGCTCTACGCATGTCCCATCTGGATCAATGCATCTGTTTCTAACATTAATAAACTTCAAATCGTACAAAATAGATTCCTCAGATTAGTAACACATGCCCCATGGTTCATCTCTAACGCCCAACTTCATAACGAACTGAATATATCACCGATCATCAAACATATTGCCCTCCTTTCCAATAATTTTTACTCCAATCTAAATACAATAAACCGAGCCGTCCACTACAACCTTGCTACTATAAATGACTTCCCTACCAGAATTAAGAATAGATTTCCTTCCGAAGAGTTCTTGAACATTTTCTCTACTAATTGTTCATAGTAGGGGATCTTGTAGTTTCCTACACCTCTAGTAAGGTAGTTTAGTTTCAAGTTTTTAGTGTTAAGTTTAGTATAAGTTACAATGTAAGCCAGCAAATGCACATGAGATAGTAATTTAGTACTGATCTGTGTAACTTCCAATCACTCAATAAAGAACAAAAAACAGTCTGAGCGCACGTTTTGGACAAAGCGAAGGCGTTTTCTTCGAAAACAAAACGGCGTGAGCAAAACCCCCGCCGTGAGCGAGTCGGTCAATATTCAATTTTATTTCAGCCAGCTCACCCACACCTTGCTTCCGTTGAGCGGGGGAGGGAGACTACCACATGACACCACATTCCTTGTCAGAGGAAGTCTGCGTCCACTCGCTTCTAAAAAGTAACTCCAAACAGACGCCTTTGCGACACAAAGCTATTTCTCAGTGCTGAACTATGTGAATCTAGCCTGCGTCCGCCTGAAACCGACCAGCCGCAGGGCAGCCAACGTGACACTACAATAGTGACATCGTAAACTACTTATTCCCTTTGCTTATATTTGAAATGTTTTAAAATGCTGTTTTGTCCTTACAGCAATTAGACATTGAGGTCGATTATTATTTAGTTTGAAAATGACCTGTGTTAGTACGTTCATTTAATTGATCGATACTATGTAATTTCAGTCATTGGAAGAGAAAATCAATTCTGACGAATCAATTAAAAACATTTGATTCTGATCGTTAATATTGACGTTTGTTCCTACGCCCTAGACAATATCACGGATTGCTGTAATTGCGCTTGTGTCACTGCACGCCATAAACGTGACAGTTGCGAGAACAACAGAAAAAATTGTCGGTTTACTTTTATTATAAAGTCAATGTCAAAAAGTATATTATACTAAAAATACTTTCTGGACATTAACATATGATACATCATTGAATTTCTTTTAATGATTTATCCATTGCTACTGTGAAAATATACGTATATAGTTCAATTTAAAAAGTCAAACATGAATATATTTCTCGATAGCTAAAAACATCCGAATACTCTCTCTACTTGCCCTATGTAATTCTATATCGTGGAGCGTTTAGACGTTATGGAGGGTCATTCTTAGTTGATGGGACACCCGTTATGTAGGCCAATTGGAGAGGAAACTAGGGATAAGATTAAAAGAATATAAAAATAACACGAGAAAACAGCAACATAGGAAAAATTCCCTCACACCACACAGATTGGATGAAAATCATGCCATATAGATTAAAAATGTAAACTTCTTGGACCACGAAGAAAGATATTTTCCTGGACTCACATCAGAGAACATTCATATAAATTTAAATAAAACGATGAATACAATGCTAAAAAACAAACAATTCCAAATATTCAAAATTTACTAATACAAAGAATTGGAGAGATAAGTAAATAATGTCCTTTCGTGCCATTACGGTATTTCTACTCTTTGAGATCGATGTTTAAGGTACGACGTTATCCAATCTAGGGCAATAGCACGAATTTCATAAGAAGATAATTTTGAGAGCAGGATGTTATGGTTAATAAAGTCAAAAGCTTTCGAAAGATCTAAAAATATCCCAATGGGTTCTTCATTTTTGTCCATTGATGAAGCAACATCTTTAAGGAAAGAAAACATGGCAGTTTCCGTAGATTTTGATTTCCTGAAACCGTGTTGTGAGTCTGAAAACGCTTCGTTTTTCCTGAGAAAGGTTTCCATTCGCGTATAGAAAAGCCTCTCAAATATTTTTGAGAAAACTGACAAAAGAGAAATTGGCCGGTAATTTTGAATTTCATTTTTGTTCCCTTTTTTAAAAAGTGGCTTCATTTTTACGCCTGTCCCGTATGGATATACTTACGCCTGTCCCGTATGAATTAACGCTGCCAAAAAAACAAATATTCGCAAACTCCAAGTAAACCAAATCCAATTCCTGAGAACCATAACTAACGCCCCATGGTTCATTACAAATAATCAACTCCACAAGGAATTCAACATTGTATCATTAGATCATCACATCACGTATCTTGCTACAAACTATCATAACATACCAAGTTCCAGCACTCACCGAATTCAGACTCGCAAAAAATCCAACCCATAAAACCAGAATTCAAAATAAATACCCTTTCCATATCTTTGAAATCAAATTCGCTAACAGAACCAGATTAGAGGACCCATTGTGGGCAACCTCCCCATTGTATAGTATGCGAGCTTAGAATAAGTTAGTAAGTAATAAAAATTACATATGTAAAGTTGAAATAACTACCTATGTATTTATCTTCAGAAAAAAAATAAAAAAATAAAAAAACGGCTTTTGATAAAATTCAATCCCCATTTAATCGAATGCACAAAATTGCTTTTCCAGATTTTGGTAAAACTTGTTTACTACAAACAAGTAGCAGGCAATATTCAATGGAAGCTGTTTTGTTCCAAAAAATACAAGGTATGGAAAATATTACTGCTTGGGATAGTAAGACCTTGAGGGATTCTGAAACGAACTACCCCTACGAAGTGTGAAGCCTTTGGAGTGATATTGCAGTGCAATTAGTAAATTCCGGAAATAATGGGTAGAGAGATAGTTTGCCGTACGCACCAATTAGTAAGCACTTCTTTTCCTTAAGAGATGTCGTCCAACTAATAATCACCTCAAGAGGTGGATTCTATTGTTACAAATTTCCCTTTCGAGGCCCAGTATTGCTCATGAAAGAATGTGTTGTCATTCGTTTTCATGACGAACAACATGTGAAAAATATGTCAAAAATGCCAAAAAAATGTTTTACTGTCTTAGAAACCTGAAACAAAAACAAATCTCAAAAGTTCTTTTCAAAACATAAATTATTGTGAACTTTTTTCAGATTTTTTCAACTGCTGGGCTATAGTTAAAAAAATAAAAAGACTATTTTTACCATTTTCCCACCTTTCAATCACCGTTACTTTAAATATACTTTTAAAATGAGTGCAACAGTTGTGTGATTTATTTTAGTGTTTATTATACATTTATATACTGTAATGGGACAGTCGCCCACGTATGGCATCGCAAAGCATCCAGGGGGGAAGTGCACCTGGGGAGCCCTGGGCCACTAGCACACCAGCAGCTTCGTATGAGGAGCGCGGTCTCGCGTCAATGGCGTTAAATATCAATTAATTTCGCGTTTCTTGCCTAAAGCTGTAGAGTAGTGTTGTAAATGTCATTTGAAAAATGAAGAGTAAATAAATAACAATTATAGCTATCGTCCGTCGGCATTTTTCTGTCTTTTGAGTTCCACACACTCCTATAATCCACGCGTGCTTGGAATATTCTCGTAGCCTCGGCGGCGGGCACCTGGGGAGCACTGGGCCGCTGGCACACCAGCAGCTTCGTATGAGGAGGGCGGTCTCGCTCTCCGCAATACCATGCGTTTCGACTAGCAGTTGGTGCGATAACGCGTGCACTGTTCAGACTCGTGTTCACTAGCAGTATTTGGCCACTAAATTCAAGCCATTCTCTGCAAATACGCCGGAGAGTATTTCAGACAAGAATTGTGGGAATTCTGATTGGGTGTTGTTGACGTTCTTATCAGAAGAAATAAAAGAGGTCATCTTCGTCAACATACTAGCTTTATTAAGATAGCCGGCTTTCGACGACTTTGCCGTCATCGTCAGTCTACAAGATACAGAAAGATATAACAAAATTATAAATAAATACACAATAAGATAGAAAATTAAATTACAATTAATGGATACATAGCAGTTCAAATTTAACATTAAAAAAATCATATAATGTGTCTTTCTTTATTGATTTTTTTTATTTTTTATTTTTTAAACATTTTTTAAATATTAAATTTGCACTGCTATGTATCCATTAATTGTAATTTAATTTTCTACCTCATTGTGTATTTATTTATAATTTTGTTATATATCTTTCTGTATCTTGTATACTGACGATGACGGCAAAGCCGTTGAAAGCCGGCTAACTTAATAAAGCTAGTATGTTGACGAAGATGACCTCTTTTATTTCTTCTGATTTCAGACAAGGCCAGACAGTTCTCGGGTTGTGACTGAAAAGCGGAGGGAGGCCAGTGCTTTTCTCAAAATATTTAAAACCAACTCGTACTTGACATCTAAACTCTTTTTAACACGCCTTGCGCAAAACGCGGTTTCTCGTGCTTGTTTTCCGTGTGCGAAACAGCTAAATTTTGCACAGTGTGCAAAACATCGCGAAGCGTGTGGGAAACGTCTGTAACGATTCGCAATTGTCTTCTTTGATTGATTGGTTGATTTTTTCGTGTTTCCGGGCGCGCCAACTACTTTGGTCATTATTCCCGATAGCGTAGTGCATGTTTTTTCTCGTGAGATGGCGGTGATCTTCCGCTGAATGGCGAGATCCGGCGCCGACCTACCGTCGGCTAGCGGGGTTTCCCCCTAACCAGGACTCTCCCACCAGCGGGGCACCGCCCCAGCCGGGACAGGCTCTAAGATCCCGACCGGTCTCCCGGAATATGTGGGTGTATAGTGCATGTTAGTGTAAGTGTGTATGTAAGGCGAGAGGATATGACAAGGAGGAAGAAGGACAGATCGCGCGCGGCCCGTGGCCCGTTTGTTAGGGTACTGCTCCGGCATTCGCCTCGCGTTAATCAGAGAAAGCACGGAAAACTACCGATCAGCGCGGCCGGCCTCTAGAATTCTCCTCCAGACAGCGACTGAATTCGACCTAGCGACTGAAAAGCTAGTGTCGAAAATTCTGCCGCCGTCAGGACTCTAATCTAGAACCTCCCGGTCAGTGGCGCTGCAGTAACATCAGTTGATGCACTGAGCTACCGCTCCCGGTAATAGTCTTCGTCTTGACTTTTTTTCTTCATTATTTACAAAAAAAATAGTGTAACGACTCTGACGAATCCATTTACTTTGGTAAAAGGTATTTCTAGTCATTTGATATTTAATGTCTACTCTTTAATTTGAAACATTTCGTTTCGCTCATGGTGTGTTAAAAAATAGTGCATGTAACGCGGGCGCGAGGGGATTCCCGCACTCGTCTCTTTGTAATCCGAGAGTTGCGAGGACGACACACTTGACTCGCGCGTGAATCACCTGTTTCGCGCCCTTGTTACAGAAACTACTATTCTACGTTAAAGAAAAGCATGTGTGTGATAGTGTGGAAACGGGGGGAGGGTCGAGGAAATGAAAGAGGAAGCGCAGTGAAAGGGACAACGTAAATGAGTGGCAAAAAGGAAAAGAAAAGAGAGCCAGGTTAGGCAGAGGCCGAGGATAAAGCGCTGGCGGGGAAGGGACGTAGCGGGGAAGGGAGGCAGAGGAGAGTGTGACCGGTGCGGGGGGTGGGGAGCCGTGGGGGGAGGGGAGGGGGTGGGTCCGCCGCACGTTTGGAGCGGCTCCAGACGCGCGCACGAGCGCTGTCCGAACTTGTGTAAATAATGCGCGCGCGCGTCCCTCCGCCTCAGCTCCGCCTCCGCGCGGCCTTAACGAGCGCGATCCGCTCCCGAACACAGCCCATCATAATCAGAGGCCAATTCATTGAATCTTACAATAACTACAATTAGGTTCATAAAACCCGGCCTCTCCATATTATGGAGGGCTGCCAACCAACTTCCGACTCGGAAGCTCTCGCCAGCAATCGGTCGACGGGGGGGGCGAGCGGGAGCGGGAAGGGCGACGGAGCTGGGGCGGGGAAGGGGGTGGGGCGGGGCCGTTTATCGCCTTGAAGGCGTCGCTCGAACGGCGGTGACAAAAAGGGCGTCTGCGCCTTCTCCTGCCTCGTCTCCGGCCCCTCGAGCGGCGGTGGCAGGGCGGGGAGGGGCGGGGCGGGGCGGAGGGGGACGGGGGTGGGGGACGGGGGCGGAGGCGGCGCCGCGACGCTAGGCTGCTCGGGACGGCGTACGGTATCGACAGGCGACTGACGTACGCGCCCGGCGCGGGGCGGCGTGGCGAGGCGGGGCGACTGCAGGCGGGGGCGGGGGCGGGGCGCAGGAGGGGGAGCGCAGGCCGGGCCGCGACGGGGTGCCCTCGCCTCCGCCGCCTCGCCCCATGCCGCGTGCTGTGCCCTGGGCGGAGCAGCGTGCCGTCGCCGGGCCCACCTGCAGACTAATGTTTACGCCCCAATGATGCGACTTAAGCAGGACTTAGAGCGCGGCGCGGCGCAGGCCCCGCCGGCCGCTCGTATTTTATTCTTTGCCTAGCTTTGGGACGGGTCAAACACATTGGCTGCGTACGGAGCGCACCTCCCAGCGCGCATTTATATTCATGGAGCGATAAACTAGCGCGTTCAAGCGGAGGGCCCACCGCCGCCCCGCCGCAGACACGCTGAGATACAAGCGATATTTCGCCAGTCCCTCAACAGTTCTCCATTACGTGAGGCGCTGCCGGCGGGAGGCCCTGGCTAGCTCCACGGAACGCGTCGTATCTTTCGTCAGATTCGCCGCCTCGCGGTCCCTCGGCGCGGTGTTGCCTCCCCTCTCCTCCCCCTGGCCGCCTTCGCCATCGCCCTCGCCCCCTCCGCCTCGCGTTTCGTGGGCCGCCCTCTGCCCTGCGCGTCACCGTCTTCTTTATTCACTCGCCCTACGAACAAACAATTGAGAGTTGGGACTCTACCACGACATCATCGACAAAGGACATACTACACAACATTCAGTCTTGGGAACTCTCATTATCGATGGAAGAAGTTGTTTCTTACATTCAATATAATAAAGGAATGTAGGGCTTTACATTAATTTTTGTCCTCACACATAGTCTACGCTAGTTGGATCCTTTATAAGAGAATGTTTCGGCAACCATCATCAATACAGCAACTCTTATTGCAACATTTTTGTATTATTGACGTCCAATAGGGTCGCCTGGTTAGCGTCGTATTCGAAAAATCGCCATTTGTCTCGTGTATCAATTTCTCTCTCGTGTGCTGCCTCATTCTATTCCTTCTTGAGAAGTTGGAAAGTCTTTTGCCTCCAATCCTCTATTAACTGGGCAGCCGTCTCAGAATATGGGCTGCTACACAGAATGTCTCAGAATAAAGATTACAAACTTCTAGGGCATGCAGGAGGGGGAAGGGTGGTTTTGGCCAAGAACAAGAGGTTAAAAAGTTTTTGAACGAAATTCCACCTACATTTGCTGCTCGTAAGTAACTCACTCTACAATAATAACGATAATACAATAGTAATAATAATAATAATAATAACAATGTAACAATAATAATAAAATAGAAATAAAAAGTATAATAAAAATTGTAATGAAAATAATTTAAAAAATTGTAGGGTAACCATATTACGTGACGCGGGCAACACGTAACCACATTAAATGAGGAATTGCAAAGCCAAAGGAGATAAATGCCAAATCAATAAAACTCCTATTCCCTAAATCAATTCCTATTCTTGACATTCTAGAAGACTAGTTGGAAGATGTTTGGAACATCGATCTTTGAACTTATTTGGCACTAATATGTAAATCAAAACTTTTGTTTCCCAAATTTTGATACATAGCTCCTTCAGTTTTAGAAGGCACGAACTTTCATTTTATTTCTGAAAGAGCAAACTAGGGACCATCCCGTCATACGCCTTAAGCCATTGAGTAAACCCAGAAAATCTTAATCGGGATAGCGGCTGAAGGCCGAGGTCTTTAACAAAGTAGAAAACCTCAAACTTCACGCATTAAGGAGAACACAATGGTAATAAAAGAACGGGAAAATTAAAAACAAACTTATGCAATAAGAATGAAAACTACATAATGTTAAGAAGTTACACAGCAGTTGCAACAATATGGTAATATAATCAAATTGGTAATTACAAGATAAAATATTACATAATATTCCATTTCTATGTCAGTTTCAATCGGATTTTGTGTTATTATACAATACAATGGGATTAAGAATGTACCATTCTATAGCAGTCACTGAGATTTCGATTACCCGCCCCCCACCACTGAAAGACAAGTTGCCTGCGATCAGGGCACATGTTTCTTCCTGAGCCCTCCTAGGCCCCTGCTTACGCGGGAACTCGCGCTACCGTGCCCAGCCGCGCCCATCGAGACGCACGGGACGCACTATTCGCTGGTTGAGAAGATTCCGTAACGCTTAAATGTACGGAGAAGATCTCTTCGTCCAACTCTCTGAATTTTCGGAAATCGAAACAAATACGAGAAAATGTGCCGTATATATATATATATATATATATATATATATATATATATATATATATATATATATATATATATATATATATTGTTTGTTCAATTGATCGTTACATGGTTCAGTATGATTACTCTTTCACATGTTTTTGGACTGGTTTAGAGCTAACTTAATCTAAGACTAAATCTAATCTATCTCCTACTCAAGTGTAGAATTGGCTTATTGGGCATCTACCCTCAGTTTACAACGGAAAATATTTGCAAGAAGGCATGTACCGGATGTGTATTATGAATTCGGGTCGGAAAATTGTTGTAAGTTGCTAGGTTGTAATGGGCTATTTGATTTATGAACGATATATTTCAATAAAGTTTTTTTAAAATTTATTTTACGTTAAAAAAAACAATTCGAACTGCGTATGACGTGCTATGGGGAAATGTGAATTGTGTGCACATTTTCAAAATTCTGTGATCCCTACACTAAGTCATGTATTACTTAAATAAATAAATTTAAAAATAAACTCCCATGTAATAAAATTTATTTTCAAGGCAATAAATTTTGGCTCTTATCCATGTTGTCCTTCGGAATATTACTTCCTGCCGCGACAACATGGAAACATTAATTTGAATATTTGTATTTCCCACTGAATACTAGAAGACGTGCACAGAAAATGAAGTTACATTTATGTCCAGAAGCAAAACAAGGGGCCATCTCAGCGTTTGCTCAATGGATCAGGGAAACTGGACGAAAAACCTGATCGAGATGAGGGTCATTGACCCGGAGGCTGTAATACAATAGTTGTTATAGGTTGTTTATACACATTTATACAGTCCAAATGGTAAATAATGCATTATGTATCATTGTTAAAATTAATGTTACTTTTCTTGTGATGCGTAGTATAGTCTCTAATCGTATAGAAACAGTTATGCAGCAGAAACGATTTCACTTGGGATTTAAACTTTTCTATGGAATTTAATCGTTTAATGTCATCTGGCAAAGTGTTGTAAAATAATGTACATGTAGTGTATGTGATTTTTTTGTATTGAGCTGTTGATACCGTCACCTGATGAATATGTTTTCTGCGTCGAGTGTTATAGTAATAGACATCGGCATTTTATGAAAATATATTCCCGCTGTTAAGCAACTCATTTTTGACACAAGCCACTGATTTCAAAATCAACAGTCAAAGTAATGGTAAAATTCCTAGATGAATGAAGAGAGGCTTACATGAATCACGTGGGTGGGATTTGGTAATTATTCGTACAATTCGTTTTTGTAATCTAAAAGTCTGTGAGCTATAAAATGTATTTCCCCAGAATATAATGCCATATCTCGGGTGGGAATGAACATTGGCGAAATATACACAACGAGCAGTATGAAGGCTTACTGAATTTGAAAGAATTCTGAACGCGTAGCATAATGAACTTAATTTTGGTTCAATTCATTTAAATTGACGTTCCATTTAAGGTTTGACTGAATTGAGAGACCTAAAACTTTTGTTGCTTTAACATCAGTCAATGGTACACCGTTCATTTTCAATGGAGCACAGAATTGTTTATTTGAAATGGAAAACTGCATTAAAACCGTTTTCTTTTCGTTTACTATTAATTTGTTATTTCGGAACCAATTTGAAACATCTGATATTGTACTATTTACGGTTTCTTTATTGCAAAGGATGTTCGTATCATCTGCAAAGATAATCGTTCTTCCGTTTCGAATCGTCGGGGGCATATCGTTTACGTAAAGTAGGAACAGAATAGGGCCTAAAATCGATCCTTAAGAAACTCCACGTGCAATGGGCAAAGAGTCGGAAAGGTGGGTACATAATGTTCCATCATTCCAGGAAGGTATTTCAACCCTCTGAGATCGTTGTTTAAGGTACGAACATAACCAATCTAGAGCGTTTCCATTGAATGGGATCCCAATGGGATAGCATTCCCTTCACTATGTTCAGCACCTGATGATGTAACCAAACGAGTTACGAAACGTTGTGTAACTGTTGAAATAAATGATTGTCATAAAAAACTTTGGATACTTTTATTTGTAAACATATATTGACAATCAAGAAAAAATATTGATTTACTAAGGGTTTTTGATTAAGTTTTTAATTTCATTTGGGGAACTGTATTTTATTCTATGTGGAATATAAATATGTTATTGTGTTGTTGTTGGATCTTGTTCTGGGGTTGGTTGGTTGTGAATTTTTGTGTGGGGATTCTACATTTTTGCTATGAGAAGCGTTTTTTACGGAGCGTAATTCTCCACTATGAGCTCTGTTAGGGGGTGATGTTCAGTTAATTTTTTATAGTACGGGCATTTGTCAGTACGAATGGCTGCACGTTGTGACCCGTTACAGTTCTTACAAAAAGGGGTGAGCATTTTATTTGGACAATATACTGAATAATGATCTTTTGAGCAGTAGATACAGGCTGTATTGTGGTTACAATTATTGTGGGTATGACAGAAGTCTAAACACCTTAAGCATTGTAATGGACCTTTGATTCTTCGTCTTTTTTCGGCTGTCAGTGTTAGATTGCAAATTTCCGTTACTTGTTATACTATGTCAATGCTCTGCTGGCCGTTAAACTCGGCAGCTACTACTGGAAATTGAATGTTTGCTTTTTCCAGTCTAGTAACACTGATAAAAAAAGGGCACTTCTCTTTGACGTCCTCGAAGATTTCCTGTAGTGATAATGATTGTTGAACATTTTTAAATACTATGGAGAATTTTTTTATTAGCGGGATCTTTGTGGGTGTGAAAATTTATTTTAGTATTTAACAGATGTTTAATTGTTTTTCTAAAGTTAGTTATTGTTTTGAACATTAGTTTTATTAGATTATTTTTATATTCGAGGTGAACTGATTAGAAATAATTTTTATTTCTCTATTATACTCGGTAAGTCCTGAATGGTCGAGGTGGCTAAGAGCGAGTACCGACTCAGCGCTTCGGTCCGAAGGGGCGCGGGTTCGAGTCCCGCCTTCGGCATGGCTGTTTGTCCCTTGACTTTGTGTGTGTTGTCGCGGAGGGCCTCGCGTTCTGCTGACCACAGATCAGAGGATCCCGCAAGTGTTTGTCTAGTGTATGGTCGAATATGCGTCACTTCGGGACGTAAAGGGCAACCGGCTGTCGGCTGGATAAAAGCCCTAGAAAAAAAACTCAGATAAGTTCGTTATATTATTCACATAAATTGGTGGAATCTTCACATTTTCATCTCGTATCGGGGTGGTTTATATAATTAAATCTGGAGTCAGGGTCTTTTAGTTTTTCTGAGGAAGCATATCTATTACTAACTGGCACTGAATAGATACTATTAGCCCTGTTCACTGATTTTTTAGGAGGATGTTCATTTTCATAAGAGTCATTGAATGTTCTCTTGCCGCTATTTGCTGAACTGTCCACAGTTTCTTTGTTTTCGCTCACTGCTTTTGTTGCGCCTTGGGCTGCATCGCTGGCAGTTTGCTGAGTACTGACCTTAGTAGCGCCGCTTGCCATTAGTTATTGAATTTCGGGGATTGAAGTTTCCTGGGCTCCCGCGTGCGGCGGATGTTCATTGAGAATAGCTTCTTTGAGACCAATGTTACCTTGTTGAGCAGCACCGCTTTGATGTTCACCATGGGGTGGCGGTGTCGTGATGAATGTGATGTCCATGGCGCAGTCTGTACTATACAGAGCAGCCATGGCCCCGGCTATGCTTTGCGCTAGGTCAGGGCTACTGGGCACTGGTTCACTTTCAATGATTGATGATTTTAGTGCTGCAATTAGTAGCACTAATAATTGTCACTCCAAATGATAAATGTAAGTAATACACTTTGACTAAACAAGCCTTAATGGCAAACACTTCACTGTTCGGAACAGAGCTGAACGCGATATGAATGGCCCGAGTCTCGCCACATAAATAAAGTCGTCATTATTATTATTATTATTATTATTATTATTATTATTATTATTATTATTATTATTATTATTATTATTATTATTATTATTATTATTATTATTATTATTATTATTTCATATTTCAAAATTTCACGCTCTTCCGGAGTTTTCAAGTATCCATCAAGGACAGAACGTCAACACATATGGTGAGACAGATGGTGAGAAGTTCTTGCTCCAGTGTACTCAGGTTCCGCTTCAATGATTTACGGAGAGAACCTTGCGCACAATGTTGGTGGTTGCCAGCAACACGGCCTTCTGCATGGTTCTGAGGTGCCACTCATTTAGATGAGTTTTTCTTTCACAATCCTCCAATCTTCAGCCACAAGCCCATTAGTTGAAATAACTACGGGTACAATATCTACCTCTATTAGTTTGTACAAGTTTTTCAGTTCAATTGAGAGTGGCTGATATTTTCTTTTCTTTCCTGCAAGAGTTGTCAGCAGATTATGATCTAGTGGGACTGCGATATCTATTATTATTGCCTTACGAGTAGTTTTGTCGAATACGACAATATCAGGCTTATTTGCTTTCACTGTTTTATCTGTAACAATGGGAGTATCCCACAAGATTTTTGTTTTCTCATTAGACAAAACTTGTTCTGGTAGATATTTGTAGTAAGGCAGGCTTTCCTTTATCAAGTCCGAACTTTTGGCACGAGCTTCGTGGATGATTTTGGCTACATTATTATGACGTTGTAAATAATCTGTTTGTGTCAACTGAGAGCATCCACTGCAGATATGTTGGATGGATTCGGTGGCCTTCTTACACAGGCGACACTTGTCACTGATGTTCTCTTTCATAATATATCGCCTGTAGTGTCTACTACCTGATCTTGAATGGCCAGTCTTTCCGTCTCGCCAAAAAACCCAGCGGTTTTCAACCATTCAGTCGATCTCTTCACATCTTTATTATTATTATTATTACTATTATTATTACCATTATTATTATTATTACCAATATTATTATTATTACTACCATCATTATTATCATTATTATTATTATTATTATTATTATTATTATTATTATTTAATTGCTAGAATATACCTCAAAAATTTAAATCGACCAATCATTCGCTACCGTGTGTCTTAAGCAGTCTTGTCGCACCAATCAATGATAGTCACAAGCATTCTTCTAATTCGCCAACTGGCACCAGCCTAGATTATGATTTAAATTGGTATGACGGCTTAACGGGATGTATAAAAAAACCATTGACACGATCTTCATACTCTGAAATGTCTGTGTTGAAACTAATCAAAGATTGGAGACAATGTTAACTTCATTTGTATGCTGCATGCACACTTTGGCATTGCATTGGGTTTCGGTTTCTCAATGACGAACAACTAGACCGGGAGAGGTGGTCCAAGGCATCAACTGACGACACTGCAATGCCTTTGATCGGGAGGTCCTAGATTCGAATCCTAACCTAGCTGGATTTTCCACACTTGCTTGTAAACTAGGTTGAATTCCGTCACAGTCTGGAAGAGAATTCTAGCGGCCGGCCGCGTAACAGCGCTTGTTTCATCGGCAAACAATCTCTCTCAGAAAACAGGGCTACACAAACCCCGAGTGAATGAGGATTTGTGACGTGAAAAGTGTAGAACTTTCGTATATTTTTAAGTAAATTCTAGGGTGTGACGGCAGCTAACGTTTTTACAGCACATAGAAATAAGGAATATTCATCAATAGAAAAAATATTGGGCCAGATTTCCACCTTCAGCGGTTGAAACGTAACTTGTAAAACATGAAAGAAAATTCCAGAATCTTTGCGGAAGCTCATCCCGATCTTTCACGCACCGATGCTCTCCATCGTGGCATCTCGCAATGGGTACCATGCCAATAATGCCCCAACCCATGGCATTATTGAGCGAAATGTGACCGCGACGACCGGGAGCGGTAGCTCAGTGCATCAACTGATGTCACTGCAGCGCCTCTGACCGGGAGGTCCTAGGTTCGAGTCCTGACGGCGCCACGATTTTCGACACTAGCTTTTCAGCTAGGTCGAATTCAGTCGCTGTCTGGAGGAGAATTCTAGCGGCCGGCTGCTCTGATCGGTAGTTTTCCGTGGTTTCTCCGATCAACATCAGGTGAATGCCGGAGCAGTACCCTACCAAACGGGCAACGGACCGCGTGCTATTTGTCCTTCCTCTTCCTTGTCCTATCCTCTCCCTTTACACATACACACATTCACACTAACATGCACTACACTACCACATATTCCGGGAGACCGGTCGGGAGCTTAGGGCTTGTCCCGGCTGCGGCGATGCCCCGCTGGTGGGAGAGTCCTGGTTAGGGGGAAACCCCACTAGCCGACGGTAGGTCGGCGCCGGTTCTCGTTATCCAGCGGGGGAAAATCACCGCCATCTCCCGAGAAAAACATGCACTACACTAAGAGGACTAATGACCAAAGCAGTTGACGCGCCCGGAAACACGAAAAAATCAATCAATCAATCAAAATGTGACCGCGACGAATCACCTCGCAAGTCATGACATTGCTTTACGTTCAGTTAGTGAAGCAAAATCCACAAAGTTGTACGCGTAATGCTTTGCTTTTTCCACGGCTAATGGTAACTTTATCTGCTTTGTAGTATTCGTTTCAATGGAAGCTGCAACTCGTAATTACGCCTCAGTGTATTCAGAGTAACTTCCAACTCTTGTAGCCGTATTTCCACGGGGAAATTATCCGATTGGGCTCTTTAGACTCGATTGCACTTCCACAATGTAAACGCGCTGCGCCGCGACGCATGGAAATCGGGCCGGCGTGGCAGCAATCGTTTCTTCGTTGTCTGTTACGGACCACGTTGATGGCGGTTTCAAATTCTCGACTAAATTAATCCTGATCAAAACCCACATTAGGAGAATTCCTAGTCGTAAAGTTGAAGCAATGCCTTACATTATGGTCTATGTGGAAGACACGCAACCACCTGATAATCTTGTTTATCAAAGTAATTTGGCGAAAAGTGTAAAATTGTAGACGTTTAGTGAAATGTGAACTTCCAAAATAAAATGAGCGAGTCATCGGGCAGTCTTGTCTGTTAGTTAGTTAATGCCTTATTTTACGTGGCTAGACTCGGGCCATCAGGCCAGTTTTTCCGTCTAACCACGCAAATTTCGCTCCGCTTCTTTCACCACCTAGCGGAGGTGGATAAGGAGGTATTATCTTGGGCGACGAAACAGGCGGATCTCAATTTTGCTCAGAGGCTTCTTTGAGGCTTGAGGATCTTTCACATGCAGTAAATGTACTAACATGGGACAGCCGGCTGTACTTCCCCTCCAAAGGAAGGCTTACGAAGGATTTTTTCGCCCTTAAAAATCCACGGCTTCGATCGGGCTTGAACCCGCTAACTCTGGCACGACAGTCCGGTACGCTGACCGTTACACCACCCAATCCACATCTGTTGTTAGTATTTTGAACAGTATAAGTTGGTGGTAAGCAGCATGTACAGGTGTCTTTTCCGGCTCATTTAAAAAAAATGATGAGACAAGTTATTGATGGATTTTCTCGATTTCCTTTATTTTTCTTCCTTCTATGTTTTAGTTATTTGTAGAAATTTAATATGCGAATCAGTATCCTATTTGACATATCCATACCGTGGAGATTAAATATGTATGCAGTACAGTAAAACCCCGGTATTCCGAAATAATTAGGACAGTAGCTCAGTGCATCAACTGATATCACTGCAGTGCCCCTGACCAGGAGTTCCTAGGTTCGAGTCCTGGCGGATTTTCGACACAAGATTTTCAGCTAGTTCGAATTCAGTCGCTGTCTGGGGGAGAATTCTAGCGGACGACTGCTCTGATTGGTAGTTTTCCCTGGTTTCTCCGATCAACACCAGGCGAATGCCGGAGCAGTACCCTAACAAACGGGCCACGGACCGCGCGCGCTCTTTCCTTCCTCTTCCATGTCCTATCCTCTCCTCTTACACACTAACATGCACTACACTACCACATATTCCGGGTGCCCGGTCGGGAGATTAGAGCTTGTTCCGGCTGGGGTGGTGCCCCGCTGGTGGGAGAGTCCTGGTTAGGGGGAAACCCCACTAGCCGACGGTAGGTCGGCGCCAGATCTCGCCATTCAGCGGGGGAAGATCACCGCCATCTCCTGAGAGAAAGCATGCACTGCACTTACGGGCTAATGACCAAAGCCGTTGACGCGCCCGGAAACAAGAAATAATCAATTGATCAACCAAAACCGAACTAATTGGTGGGTATCGTATGTTCGGATCCGAAAAACTGTGCCGTAAACAACTACATCTATAGGATTCCCAGGCAAAATGCAACGTGTCGAGCGATGTGAGAAAATGGCAACGTAGCGTACCGTTCTTGAAGTGGCAATGATGCGAACAAAGAAGTACAGTAAGTTCATAAATGATCGCATGCGGTAGTAGTTACTACATTTTTACGAGAGTACAGTTTTTGTAACTGCTGTTAACGAACACACTTCGTACAGTATTCTGAATTTTGTTGACTTACACATTGTTCATGATTTTTGTTTCGTAAGTTGAGTTAATACCAATCAAGTTTTTTGTTTACTTTTTCCTCCATACGGAATTTTATTCGGATTGTCCCAAATTTCGTATTAACGGGCTTCGGATTAGCGCGGTTCTCCTGTGTGTGCATCTCGTTTTAACGTGTATGCTCTGAAGATAACTTTCAGAATAGTGTTCTCTTTCAATAACATTTTAAAAAGTCAGATTCACAAGGTTTATTTTTCTTTCGTCTTGAAAGATATCAAAAACATTTTGGCTCCAGAGAACATATCTTCATCGAGAGTATTACCTGGGCATTTGAATAGAAATGAAAATAAAATGATTCTTTATTCGAAGCTTCATCTTCACTTGTGTGAAATGTGGAGTGCATGGTGTCAGCTTCGGTTGCATTTGGCGACGAATGTCACGGACAAGAAACAGTGGTTTTCACAAACTGGTAGACAGGCTCATGTACTTAAGGGATCTTTACTTCTGTAATATTTGTATGGTTGTAAGATGGTGTTTCTAGTATGAATTTGACACACTTTTGTTCTTTTATTAATGGAAAACTCTATAAGAAAACATATTTTCGAATATATAAGACACTTTCAATAACACAAGGAAACGAAATGAAATGGTTCTTTTCCATTAGCCACATTCATATGCGGACGAAAAATAAAATAGAAAACAATACACATAAACTGGAAACGAAACTGAATTAATACTTTGTAAACAATTCATAGCTGTCATTACTTCTTCTGCAACCTACTTGTCATTGAAATTCTGTTGATATACTGAAGTCAAATTTGTGCTTATTTCATCAATTATTGTTAGTACTAAATTTGACATATTATAGCAACAAAAATGAAATTCAAAATTATGGGCCTATTTTTCTTCTGTCAGTTTTGTAAAATATATTAGAGAGACTCTTAACGAACGATGCGCTTTCAGATTGCCAACATTGATTTAGGAAATCAAAATCTACGGAAACAGCCATATTCTCTTTTCTTAACCATGTCTCCCCATCACTGGATCAAAACGAAGTAACTATTAGATTATTTCTGATCTAAATTACCTTTAAATCAGTGGTATCCGAAATCCGTGGCATTGCCTTAGATTGTTTACGTTCGTATCTGAAACAATGATCTCAGAGAGTAGAAATACCTTACTGGAATGATGAAACATCATCTGCCCACCTATCTGGCCTTTTGCCAATTGCACGTGGAGTCTTTTAGAAATCGATTTTAGGCCCATTTCGCTTCCTACTACGTTAGCATACGTAAAGGATATGCCCTCGACGATTCAAAACGGAAGATCGATTCTCTTTGCGGATGATACAAACATTCTTTGCAATAAAGAAACCGTAAATAGTACAATATCTGATGTTTCAAATTGGTTACGAAACAAAAAAATAATAGTAAAAGAAAAGAAAACAGCTATAATGCAGTTTTCCATTTCAAATAAACAATTCTCTACTCCATTGAAAATGAACGGTGTACCTTTCACTGATGTTAAGGCAACAAAATTTTTAGGTCTCTCAATTCAGTCAAACCTTAAATGGAACATCCATTTAAATGAATTGAACACGAAATTAAGCTCATTATGCTACGCGTTCCGAATTCTTGCAAATTCAGTCAGCCTTCATATTGCTCGTTGGGTGTATTTCGCGAATGTTCATTCCCGCCTGTGATATGGCATGCTATTCTGGGGAAATATATCTGAAAATAGAATTGTACGAATAATAGTCAAATCCCACTCACGTGACTCTTGTAAGCTTCCTTTTATTAATCTAGGAATTTTACCATTACCTTGTCTCTTGATTTAAGAATCTGTAGTTTTTGTCAAAAATGACTTGCTCAAGGGAGGGAATATATTTTCAGAACACACCGATATCTATAACTATAACACTCGACGTAGTAATAATATTCATCATGTGACAGTATCAACAGCTCATTACAAAAAAAATAACATAAAATACATGTTCATTATTTTACAACACTTTGCCAGATGACATTATATGGTTATTTCAATAGCAAAGTCTAAATCTCAAGTAAAATCATTTCTGCTGCATAACTGTTTCAATACAATTAGAGACTATATTGAGCTTCAAAAGGTCATTAATTTTAACAGAGATATTTAATGTATTATTTACCATTTGGACTGTGTAATTGTAAACAATCTGTAACAAGTATTGTACTGCAGCTTCCGGGTCAATGACCCCCATCTCGATCAGGTTTTTCGATTAGTTTCCCTGATCCACTGAGCAAATGCTGAGATGGCCTCTTGCTTCTGGACATAAATGTAACTTCATTATCTGTGCACGTCTTCTAGAATTCAGTGGGAAATATAGTTATTCAAATTATCGTTCTCCATGATGTCGTTGCAGGAAGGAATTCTATGACGAAAGACATGATGAGGAATAAGAGCATTATTACATTGGAGCGAATATGTTTTTAACAATCTTTGCAAAAACGCTTATTTTCTTTCTGTATTCATAATTCAAGTAGTATAGGCTTAGGGTAGAGATCACAGAATTTTGGAAACCTGCACAGAATTTATTTCTACCCATAGCACGTCACACACAGTTTTTAACTGCTTCTCACGTACAATAAATAAATAAATAAATAAATTCCTGTAATGTACTACTGGTTGAGAAACGATTGATTGAAATGTCAAGGGAGTAACATTCGTTCGTGTCTTGTCTCTGCGAAATCGACCGAACCTAGACCATCTATGGTCAGATGAATGTTCCTGCACATAGTACAGATAGTAAAAAATTCGGAATAATAATATTATTATTATTATTATTATTATTATTATTATTATTATTATTATTATTGAGGAGGAGGAACGGAAGACCGGTGAGTTTGAAGATTATTGGAGATCTATTTGGTCGGAAAGTGAACATTTTAATCAGAACGCAGACTGGATCATGGAAATCTAGGAGCAAAGTGCTTCTGTTTTACCTATGTAGGTCACCGGTTTCACGACTGAAGACATAGAAATATTAAGAAAGCCAACTGGTGGTCACCAAACTGGTGGTCACCAGAATGAAATCAACTTCAAAAGTTTTGGATGAAGTATTTCACAGCAATTCACGAACCATTGTCCATCTGCTTTACTGAAATATTAAATGACCCGAGTAAGATCTCACTTCGTCTTACCGAAGGAAATAACGTTTTACTTCACAAGAAAGATGATGTATCACGACCACAAAACTACAGACCAATAAAATTTCTGTCTGCTATTTATAAATATTATTTACATCCTTGATTAATGAAAAAATTATGAGTATTGTAAAAGAAATGGGTTAATAGCGAAGGAACAAAAAGGATGTATTAGAGGTGCTCTGGATTGCAAGCAGCAACTTATAATAGATTCTGTAGTTTTAAAATAAGTCCAAAGTAAGCAGAAAAACCTTCATATGCGTTATATAGATTACACAAAAGCGTTTGATTCAGTTCTTCATGATTGGTAGATAAGAATACTTGTAATCTACGGGATTTCTCCGAAGATCATAAACACACTAGATTCATTGATGCTAACGTCAAGGGTAAATCTGTGTGCTAATAAGGAGAAAATATGCACGATGGACATTAACCGGGGGATATTCCA
This sequence comes from Teleogryllus occipitalis, assembly GCA_011170035.1. Lineage (NCBI taxonomy): Eukaryota > Metazoa > Arthropoda > Insecta > Orthoptera > Gryllidae > Teleogryllus > Teleogryllus occipitalis. The sequence goes on from BLKR01004737.1 coordinate 32,003, forward strand.
GAGAGACTCTCTTTCACCCTTATGGTTCTGCCTTAAATCAGTTGTTGTCTGTTAAACAATTGTACCATTGAATACAAAATTACTTCATCACATCATAAGACATTAAATCTTCTTTTATTTATGGACGATCTCAAGCTTTATATACTGGAACACATAAAAACTCTGTTCCTTAATAGATATTCAGCCAAGGTATTAGGATGAGCTTCAGTTTGGATAAATGCTTTATCATAAGCATCCGGAATGGCAAAAGCAGAAAATTTAGATAAAAATATCCCAGGCATAGAAAAGCTGCAACCTGATGCTGCTTACAAGTAACTCGGAATACAACAGAATATGAAACTTGATCACAGTGCAATTAAATATGAGTTTACCGAGAAGTACAAGAAGCGGGTAACCAAGATCCTGAATACGAAGGTAGCTGGGAAAAATATATTTACCCTTTGCTGACAACGTGGGAATTCAGTCACACCGGTTCAGACGTTGAGTCCCGTGGACTCTTGAAATTCAGTTTCAAATATTAGATTATTAAATAGTATTTCAAGTAAAGAACATTGAAACTTACGATAAATAATGACTAAGGAAAATATTAATAAGGACATATTTGTTAATAAGTTATCTAATGAGGGAATAACATGCGATTAGGAATGGTTTAGTAAAATTAAGCATACCTTTTATTTAACGAATTTTTCTTTATCGTCAAAGTTTATTGAACATTAAAAATATATTAATGAAAACTGCTATAACTCTAGAAGTGAAAGTCAAGTACAAAAATGTTACTACCGCAAACACTAAAATTTTGACATTAGTTACTTTAGGAATACTTTTGGTGGTGGTGGTGGTGGTGGTGGTGGTAGTGGTGGTAGTGGTGGTGGTGGTGGTGGTGGTGGTGGTGGTAGTAGTGGCGGTAGTGGCGGCAGTGGCGGCAGTGGCGGCGGCGGTGGCGGTGGCGGTGGTGGCGGCGGTGGTGGTGGTAGTAGTAGTGGTAGTAGTAGTGGTAGTGGCGGTGGTGGTATATAAACCGGAAGAGGTGGCTTAGGGTATCTACTGATGTCGCTGCAGCACCTCTGACCGGGAGGTCCTAGGGATCGAGTCCCAACGGTGACAGGATTTTCGATACTAGCCAGACAACTAGGACAAATTCAGTCGCTGTCTGGAGGAGAATTTTAGGTGGCTGCTTTGTTCGGTAGTTTTTCGCGGTTTCTCTGATAACCACCAGGCGAATACCGGAGCAGTACGCTAACAAACGGGCCATGGACTGCGCGCGATGTTTCCTTCCTCTTCCTTGTCCTGTCCTCATCCCTTACTGATACACACACAAACGTGCACTACACTACACACATATAGAATTACAATGTGTGATGGGGTATATTAAAAGGAGCAGGATAAAAAGATTCTTGTATCTTCAGATGTTTCACTGAAGATACGGGATTAACAGAGGTTTCGCATGCTGGGGAGGGTCCGGGGAATGGCATTGGCGGCGAAGGGTACTGATGTTGAGTTTTTCTGTACGTCAAAAAATAGTTTCGAAAAATCATCTGAGGGAAACGGGCGAAGAGATTATAAGGTTACTGAGAGGACAAACCTAGGGGTTTCTTGTACGCCTGAGAATAGAGAGACAGAAAGGACTCCGAAGTGCATTGATGTCAAAAAAAGAGCATTGCCCCCCCCACTCGTCAGTACAGTCTTCAAAAATAAGTTTGTCCCTCTGGTAACGTTTTTAGCGGCATCTGAGTTCAGTTGCTATCCACAACCCCCTCGTCCTCCCAAAGCGGCGCTGGCACTAAAGGCCGAGGAGCTGCGGGGCGTCGCCGAGCAGCCGATCGAACGTCGGATGCTGCTGGGGGCAACGTGAGTTACCTGACTCACCTGCTCCGCGCGGACGTGGGATCTTCCCGCCTGTTGAGCGCGCGAGGCTATGGGATCTCCCTCGAGGGCGCCCTTCGGCCTGAGCGCCTGACGGATGCTCTTCGGTCCGAGCATGTGGCGAGTGCCCTTCGGTCAGAGCACCTGGCGGGCGTCCTTCGGCCCAAACGCCTGACGGGTGCCCTTCGGTCCGAGCACGTGGTGAGTGCCCTTCTGTCAGAGTAACTGGCGGGTGCCCTTAGGTCTGAGCGTCTGACGGGCGCCCTTCGGCCCGACCGGTGGCGAACGCTCTTCGGTCCGAGCGCCTGGCGGGCGCCTTTCGCTCCTAGGGCGTGGCGGGCGCCTTTCGCTCCGAGCGCGTGGTTGGAGCCCTTAGATCAGAGCGCTTGGCGGGTGCCTTTCGGTCAGAGCTCGTGGCGGGTGCCCTTCGGTCCGAGCACGTGGCGAGTGCCCTTCGGTCAGAGAACCTGGCGGGTGCCCTTCGGTCTGAGCGTCTGACGGGCGCCCTTCGGCCCGACCGGTGGCGGACACTCTTGGATCCGAGCGCCTGGCGGGTGCCCTTCAGTCCCAGCGCCTGGCGGGCGCCTTTCACTCCGAGCGCGTGGCTGGGGCCCTTCGGTCAGAGCGCTTGGCAGGTGCCCTCCGGTCTGAGCGTCAAACGGGTGCCCTTCGGCCCGACCGGTGGCGAACGCTCTTTGGTCAGAGCTCGTGGCGGGTACCCTCCGGTCCCAGCGCCTGGCGGGCGCCTTTCGCTCCGAGCGCGTGGCTGGGGCCTTTCGGTCAGAGCGCTTGGTGGGTTCCCTTCGGTCAAAGCTCGTGGCGGGTTCACTTCGGTCAAAGCGTCTGGCCGGTCCGCCTTTCGGTCCGAGCGCCTGGCGGGTGCCGTTCGGTCCTGGCGGGCGCCTTTCGCTCCTAGGGCGTGGCGGGTGCCTTACCGTCCGAGCGCCTTGCGGGTGCCCTTCGGTCAGTGCGCGTGGCGGGGGTTTCCGTCCGCGTGCCTGGGAGGCGCCCTTCGGTCCGTGCGCTTGGCGGGCTCCTTCGTCCCGAGCGCCTGGCGGGCGCCTTTCAGCCCGACCGCAGGCGACGCAAGTGGGACGCGCGGACGAAACGGTCTGTCGCGTGCGAGACGAAGCTGCCGTCGCTAGCGTTCCTGTCCACGACGTACGAGCACTGCTTGCGGTCCCTAGTCAGAGGAGGGCGTGTGTACATAGCGGATGACGAGTCCCAGCAGCGGACGACGACAGATCCACACATATGTTAACAGCACCATGGGGTAATTCATACGGATTTACTAAGAATATCGGCGAGGCCTTGGCTCTGCGGGAGACGTTACACGTGAAGTGTTCTAGTTTGCTTTTTTTTCGTATAATGCCTGAAAACTTTAATGTCGTGTGATAGTGAAACAATCTGCCATAACAAGATATATACATTAAATTCAATTAAGAAACATTGTTATATAATTTTGCATTTTTTTGTTTTTCATGCTTTCAAACATTTTACCGCGATTTCATATTTATCTTCAGTGTCTCTTGCTCATGTTATTTACTTTTTTATTTATTCTGTCACTAGCAACAGTACCGGCCGTTGCTTAAGTTGACAGTAACATGAAACGATATAAAACAAAAATAAATGAAATTTTAGAAATGAATTATAAGCAAAAATGAAATGTATACATGTAACTATTTAAAAAATGGTCAAAATGGGCTCATTTAGCATGAGATTATTTGTAATACTCGTACTGTCCTCAATATGTTGTTTTTGGATTCCCAAAACGTGTCAGGACACATAAATTAACAAGAAATTTTTATTTGAAATTACTCTGCTCTGTACAGGGTGTCAAACTTTAACACTTTTTACATGGCCACAAATTGCTGGCATGGCAGATGCTTACATATCATTTTTGGCCAAAAGATGACATAGGACAATCTGATATCATGGACTTCATTTAAATTTTCTTGTTTTCATTTACTTGATGGAATTGGACACAAAAAAATGAGAAATATTTAGTGCATATGTGAATAAGTAAATTAGAATTTTCCGCTTCTCTCTACTTGATAAGTAAACTTTGTAATAATTTTAAATTACTTTTAACAGTTACTATCGATTTTTGGGTTTCTAGAGTTTTGTGATAGTATAAAAATGACTTATAGTACTTCTAGTTTAATAAAAAAAATGCTACTTTTGGGCAATGTTTTCTTATAATAAAAAATAAATAATTACAAACATTAATATTAACAGAAATAACTTTTAAGGAATTTGATAGAGAAACAATTCATACATCCATTTATATTTATTGCTTGGTACTGGTTTATAAAATATATTAACAGCTATTCTTCCTGGAACACCAATCAATAAATTATGACTACTGAAGACTTTCGAGTAGCTCCATATAGTTGTTCGTGGGCAAAGCACTGCATATCAAAGTTATTTTCTACTACCTTTACAATTGGCTGTATATTATGTATTGGTATTACAAATGAAACGCTTAATAATAATAATAATAATAATAATAATAATAATAATAATAATATTTATTCCCAACTTGTTTTACAGAGATAGTGTACATTGTTGTTTCTTGGAATTACTAACCATCGATAATCAATTGTGATGGTTAGCAATACTGAATTTATAATTTATTATCTATTTCTACATAGTATTATTTGTGAGTGGCGTGTTTTTAACGATCTTCTTATTTTTTAACATTTAAAATATAAGTTTTTGTGAACATACAAAATAAAATTCCATAAATAAATTTATATTTAGTTTATACAGCAAACAGTTTTAATGCAATATTTCAGTTAACTTGTTTATATCATTATCATAATTTTTTAATATCCAATTTTTTTTTGTTTGAAAATATTTAAGGACTTACAATTTTTCAGAGCTAATAGTAATATATTTGAGGCCCAATGAACACCAAGGTCCTTGACGTTAGAGATTTATGAATTTTGAGCTTTTTAATTTGATTAGGGGCTTTGCTACGTGTACTGTAAGTGTGAAATATAATGGGATGTGTGGTCTCTTAAATTCAATTGGTATAACAGCAATTCTTTTAATTATTACAGATTGCTGGTTTCACATCCAGTTAGTATTTCAGATTCAACTATATGTTTCTTTGTTCCTCCTCATTAAGTCGTGTGCCGTTGCACAACCCGGGGGCATCAAAACTTCTTATTGGGATTCTAACTTTGATATATTTCGGCCCTAATACCAAATTTTAAAATTCTCTATTTGGAAAATGAAGGTAATAAAATGAATACTTAAGAAAATTTCTAAATACTCAAAATATTCAAGAACTCGAATTTATTAGGTCTTAATGATCAATCACAAGTAATATGCAGCATCGGATTAAAACTCTTAATTGACTAGTTTATCCACTTTTCAACTTAGTCTTTCAACTTCCTCTCTTCCGTTTGTCATAGTATTGCATTGACAAAAATGCCACCGAGTCAAGTCACATGTGTTTAATTGATGATCTTGGGCATGTATCCTATTTGCACAGATTTTACATTGTTCATTTCTCTCATCTATTCCTGTTCATTTATTCAATATCATTTTTATAAGTTAACGAATAATTTTTACCTATTTTCTTCTCTGTAGAGGCACTGAAGATGGGATAAATTTATTCCCTAAACATGTGTATGATTAATTGTTAATATTAAATTATATTTGATATATTCTTTGCGGTTGATACTTCGTCGATAATTAATTATTATATAGTTCTTTTAATGAAAGATGATAAGATTTCTTACAAACTAAAAATATTTAAGACAATTTATCAATGGCGTATTACTTGCTCCAATTCCGAAGTAAAAACTGCATTTTTATATAGTGAACCCTTTATGAGGATGTCCTATGATTGGTGGGACACCTTGCACAGTAAATATTATAATTTTGGTAATACATAATGCAATTAAAATTAATTTAAGTTAATAATGATAATGATAATAATAAATATAATAATAATAATAATAATAATAATAATAATAATAATAATAATAATAATAATAATAATTTCAATTTAGAAAAAGTGAGTGTTATATTTCCATTCAATTTTCGGCTTAGGACGGGAAGGATACCCCCCTGCCCATATAGTGTTTCAGACTATTGAATAAAACAATAATTATCCAAAAATATAATGTATAAAATAATTATTGGCTATATTTTATAACATTGGAGGATTCCAAATAACTTATTTCTCAATGCGTCCATGAGAGGTGGTTAACTTATTGGATGGTTTTGGCAAGGTGTTGCTGTACTGTTTCAATTTAATTATATATTATACTCTAGTATACATACTACGAGTATGTGCACTAGAGTAGAACGTAATTAAACTACTCTTGCATTCTGTGTGCCTCCCTCGATGAGTCGCTGGTTAGCGTGCCCGCTTTCCACGGCCCAACCCTGGGTTCGATTCCTGGTCGAGGCAAATTATACCTGTGTATTTTCCTTACGTGTCCCATTATCTATTGCTATGTCGCGATGGGAAAGCCCACCCTAAGATTATGAAGACCAGTATATACGGTGAAGGGATGTCTTCGTGCTAACCACACGAAGGCCTTACCCCGTGGACGAGAGAGGCTGGGTCACCGCTGGTCGGCAAGGCCAGTAACGGGCTGTCGAGCCATAGAACAGGAGCAATACTCTGCATAAGTGATGCTAACGCTCCCTAGCGCGGAATCCGTGAACAGTTTGTTTCCCTGGACGTACGCAGGAAAACCCGGAGGGGAGGGAATCGCTCGTTTGTCGCTTCCGTGTGCAGTCCTCTGATGTCACGCTTTGTGAGCAGTCGTGCCACATCGATTTCACATGTTTTAATTTTTACTAAGCATTCAAATTGAGGTGGAAGTGGACGATCACAGGTGGGCAAAATGTTACCATATGTAATCCAAAGCAAGGTAATTTACAATATTGTTGAATGATAAAACAAAACTAGTATGGTACAAACTTGTGTTTAATGCAATGTATGTGATGGAAAATATTATCCATTGTAAATCTTCGTGCTTGAATGTTAATGTATCACACTTACATATGAATTTTGAAACTGAATTATGAGTAGCAAAGAGCGCGTGCATTTTAGTAATCCCTAGTCAATTTTAGTGTTACATTTTCTGATGCTTTTAATGTACTAAATGTTTTTTTATATTGTAATTCATTCTCAGTTTTGAAAACAGTCCAATTGATTATTAGTTGAAATACATTTTTAAGTATTGGAATATTTTTGCATTGTGTAGTTTTGGCAATATTTTTTTAAAAATATTGACTAACGTTTTGGTAATGTGCAAGTGAGAATAGCATATGCATTTTTCATTGTGTAACATTTTTGCTATTGGATGTATGATAATTTTTTATTGAACATTAACTAGAGTATTTGCTACAGCTGAAAGAACAGTTTCATAATGCTTGTTTGAGCTTACGTATAGAGTTGAAGTACAAGATATGTGTGCTGATTGGTGCAATGTTTAATTACTGAAGAGTTTCTCACCAATTTTGGCATTTTATGCCTTTTTTGTGAATTATAATAATTGCTAATACTTGGATCAACATTGTATTTATTCCAGAATTTCTTCCTAATTAGTTGGCATAAGATTTAGTTCATGCTTAAAGCTTCACATCAGATTACACTGTAATGAATCTGTTATTTAATTGCAAGGCCTGCTGACCCACCTGGTGAAGGCATACAATAAGTGAGATTGCTATGGAGGTCATGACAACAGATTTAGTAAAATGTCGAGATTTTGTAAAGCTGACCAAAAAGGTGAAAAAATAGTGGATATAGGAAAAATTAGTGTAAGCTTATTAGTAAAGATTGTTAAATCTTAAAAATTATTTGATGTAGACGATTGGGAAAACTGTTATAGATGAACTATTTAACAAAAACTAATTTCATTACGAACATAAACGAACACTGACAGAAAATTAACTTACTAAAGATTTTATCGGATATAACAACGTTGAAGAAAACCAGGAGTGAATCAAATTTAAGAATTTTGGAGTATAGTACAGGTACTAGAAAATTTTGTAAATTTGTGTTTGGGCACTTGAAGAAAGTGGGTTAAAATATGAATTGTATTCAAGATATTATTTTCGTGTCTATTTGTTTGTTTCACTTACAGTTTTAATTACTTAACTTTTCTTGTTGACGTTCAAGAATTAAGTTATTTTGTTATTCAAGGTATTCTTTCTTCGTGTATCCAGTCATTATTCGTTTCATTTATATGTTTAATTAATTTACTTTTATTGTTTGTTGACGTTCAAGAACTTATGAAATTTAAGTTGCAATAATAGATTTCAGATTGGAAGAAGCCGAAAACTTCAAATACTGTGCAGTGTATTTCTTGTTGTTTTTTTGTTAATAAATGATTATTTGGTTCAAATTAATTTTGGATTTGTTTATTATTCAATATTATCAGTAAGATTATTATATTTTATAATATACAGTGCATACTGTATTATTATCGGCCCTACATTTTTTTTCACTGGCTATATATTTTTTCCAATTATTAATTTTCTTTAAAAATTCTAATTTTATAAAGAAAAGGGAAAAATAGAATAATACTAATTTTGGAATATGAAATAGCTCATTTAATTTCTAAATCCCATTCACATCCCACCCACGTTAAATACTGAGCTGTTAGAAGGAAAGAGATTTGTATGTCATAGTTTACAGACTACATTTTAAGTTACTGATTACATGCACGATTTCTTTCAAATGTATATTGTGCTTTAACGCCACACTCAGCGTTAACGGGTTATTAAAACTGGTTGATATAAATCTGATTACATAACTGCTGTTCAAGGAATTGATTCGCACAATCTGCCACAAACTTCCTCAGACGAGCATCAGAGAACGCGAGTGAGCATCACTGACCTTGACAATCGGATGAAGATGAAGAGGACAGTAGGAGCCTGCTTAAAAATAAAATTGCCCTCCGGTGGGGCGTGGATTTTTCATAGAATAAAGTGTTTGTGCTTTCGCGCGCTGCGTGTGTTGCGTGTAATTTATAAATGTTTTACAGATCACAAGTGATTTTTTGGTTTATATTTTCAGTCAGTGAAATGGTTTAAGAGTTATTAATTCCCTAATCCTCAAGGCCAAACTCTGAGACTACATAGTTTTTTGTTGTTTTTAGATTTTATCGGTGGATGAAGTCTGGAAACCTGGACCATGCTATTCTCCTCAAATACAGTAAACATAGGTAATAAATAGTGATCACAGTTCAGGGATCGGACTCTTTCCCGAAGAGAGCACAGGTCATCAATCTGATAGTTGGGAATAAGAGAGGGGATGTTGCAATAGCATGACTTCCTGCACAATCACCCAAACCAAATGGTGTATGCCGTGAAGCACATGGAGATGATTTAATGCCTCGGTCATGCCTCGGCTTGGGTTGACGTCACCCAATTTGATTGGCTGAGCGCGTCCTGACGTCTTAGAAGCGTAAGGACGCGGTCCAAGTGTAGGATCTAAGCTGTCTTCAGAAGGCGGCACTCTGCGTGGGAAAGAAAGGCTTCTTAAGTCACCGCTGGGGGCGCAGGGTCGCCGGCGGTCACAAAGCTGTGCACATTACGCGAATGGATACGCAGTGCCGCACTTCCTTCAGTGGGATGCATTATGAAGTCCGACGAGGAAGATGATGTTTTTTTAACTTTTATTAATAAACAAAAAATGATACACATTTCCAAATTACTGCTTCCCTGTGGACTTTATTTTTTACGAGTTTGATCGAATGCGCTTATTATTTGATATTACATCTCGATTTATGTTTTTCTATGTATATATAAAATATTTTGTATTCACGTCCGTAATATTCACAAAGTGTGCAAATTAAAGCACGTATCAACTGTGACTGAAATCTACACCACTTACAACTGCCTAAACGTCCAAGTGGTCTAGAATGATGGCTGCCATTTAAAACTGTTGTTCTGGTGGTGGCGCGGACGCGCATCTGGTGGTGGCGGTGGTTCGCCACAAACCGACAAAGCAACGCCACTGTGACACACATGTGAATAGCTGCATTTAAACCGCTGCTTTGCCAGCGGACGCACCTCTCACAAGTTCTGCTGAGTGGTGCCGTGTGAAGGGGCACTACGTGAAAACTCCCGAAGTGGAAACGGAGGGGGTGCCGAGGGGAAGTTGTTCCTGCCAACGGCGTAGCCCCTGTAAACGGAGCAGTAGACGCAGGCTGCAATTGGCTCCCCCCCTAACTTTTGCCCTGCGATGTGCTTTAAGAAAATAGCCGTGCCTTTACCTACTCTTGCGCGAATTCTATTATCTCCATTCAATTTATCCGGCTTAGGTGACTCAGGGCATCTACTGTTGTCACTGCACTGTCTCTGACCGAGGTCCTAGAGTTCGAATCCCGACTATGGCGGAATTTTCGACCCGTTATAAAGGTAGGTTGAGTTCGGTCGCTGTCTGGAGGAGAATAGTAGAAGCCAGATGTTTTGATCGATAGTCTTCCTTGGTTACTTCGATCAACCCCAAGCGAATGCCGGAGCTGTACCCTAACAAACGAGCTACGGACCGCACGCGATCTTTGTTTCCTCTATCCTGTCCTATTCTCACCCGTTACCCATACACTCACTCACGTCATTTACACTATCACACATGCCGGGTGACCAGTCGGGAGTTTAGAGGTTGTCTCGACTGGAACGGCGTCCCGCTGGTGGGAGATACCTGGTTGCGGTAAATCCCGCAAGCCGACGTGGAGGTCAGCGCCGGATCACGATATCCAAGAGGGGAGATAACAGCACGTCCCGCGATAAAACGTGCACACCATTTGTGGGACTAATGTCCTTTGCAATCAGTCAATTCGTTGAATTTGAGAAATACGCGTTTATTTTATCAAACAACTATACAGTTGTGTGAACAATAATCAAACTCAGTCTAAAAGTGTAATACTCAAACGTAAATTAGGTCCTAGGCGACTTGGAATATTATCAATTTGATTCTGTTCGCATAGTGATAAAAGATGATAGTGATAGTTGATTGATTTTTTCGTGTTTCCGGGCGCGTCAACTGCTTTGGTCATTAGTCCCGGGCATGTTATTTCTCGGGAGATGGCGGTGATCTTCCCCGCGGGATGGCGAGATTTGGCGCCGACATACCGTCGGCTAGAGGAGCTTCCCCCTAACCAGGACTCTCCCACCAGCGGGGCACTGCCCCAGCCGGGTCAATCTCTAAGCTCCCGACCGGTCTCCCGGAATATGTAATTGTGTAGTGCATGTTAGTGTTAGTGTGTGTTTAAGGGGAGAGGATAGGACAAGGAAGAGGAAGGAAAGATCGCGCGCGGTCCTTGGCCCGTTTGGTAGGGTACTGCTCCGGCATTCGCCCGGTGTTGATCGGAGAAACCACGGAAATCTACCGATCACAGCAGCCGGCCGCCAGAATTCTCCTCCAGACAGCGACGGAATTCGACCTAGCTGAGAAGCTAGTATCGAAAATCCTGCCGCCGTCAGGACTCGAACCTAGGACCTCCCGGTCAGAGACACTGCAGTGGCATCAGTTGATGCACTGGGCTACCGCTCCCGTTATGATAGTAATAGTAATACTAAGGAGGGGAAGTGAAGGACAGGGAGCGGATATCGACACGCAGCCTCCTCCGCCACCCGCACGCAACGCACTGCCGCCGCGCCGCCTCTGGCCGGACTCGAACCGGGACACCCGCCTGATTTACATATATACTGCGGCCTTAATGGTGGCCGGCGGCCGACCGCGAGCAAGGCGCCGAATTGGTCTGATTAGACGGCGCGCTGGCGGGGCGGACAGAGCGCGCGGGGGGGGGGGCGCAGCGGCAGGGCCGAGAGCCGCGCGGGCCGCGAGGGAGCGCCCGCCACAATGCAGGGGTGACGGCGATTTCCGGGAGGAGTGCGGGGCGGCGTTGGCGAGAATTGCTCCCCCAGCCCCCCTTCCGCCCACGCGTCCGCCTCCGGCCACACCCCCTCGCCGCTCCACGCCAACGCGCCATCACTGCTCAGTGGAGCCACTACCTCGTTGTCAGCTGCTCTGCCACCATTTTAGTGATAGAAAGGATTCGCACAATGAGTGCTGTGAATACAAGTGTCGGATAGTCTCCACACGCGTTACAAGCGAAACTTCTAAGACTGGAAGAAGATGACCCAGTTCTAAAAGGCAACAACTTAAAAATAGCTCTTTTTAGTAACATACGTCCTTAAAAAAGGTGTTGAAATCTTCTGCCGAATACAAAATAACTGGAACTCTGTAATACATGCAGTATGAATTTAGTATGCATGTATTGGGTCGCTCTTCCGGATTCGCCGGCCAGCTACAGGTTTCTCCCATGCCTGGGCCTAGTTACATTCCCATGCTTGGGTGTAAGAGTGGCATGAGGCAAACTTGACGTATTCTCCTCACCTTAACTAGCAAGATCCGCCTGCTTGAGTTTTCCTTCGTCACACAGCTACAGGAACTGCGACGATTTTAAAGTAATGCTACGACAGTTTTTGCCTCGACCGGTAATTGAACCCGGGACCCGGGAATCTAGCATGGGAAACTAGATCGCTGCCCCTGAGCCATCCCAAAGGCTGAAGATTATAGAGTTGATCACAAATATAAAATTAGAACGATAATACAAAGAACTGACGTAGGCAAATTCTCCTTTGTATATAGAACAATAGTAGACTGAAACAATTTGCCTGTGGCAGTCTCAGAGGCGCAATATGAATTTTATGGTGATGAATTAATCGTTCAAATGCAATTTTCTGTCTTTTAATACTGTTAACGTTCAAGTTTAAAATATTTATTTCATGGATTTTATTCTCCATGTTGAAGAATTGACATGAACGACTGTAATACATTTTGAATTTGAGATGTCATTGATGTGATGATTTGATTTACTATTTTATTTACGAGTTGGACTATGTCAAATTGTGGTTGTTGCATTGTACGTAATGGTGCTTTGCCATGCTATATGCTTGCGTTGTGAGAGAGGAGGAATGTGATGATTATTTAAATAAACAGAATGTTGCTCACGTTTATCAGTTGCTGGTTGCAGCCTTTTGAGATTTTTGTCTGAGAGGAATGCCGTGACCAACGAACTTCTTAATACACAGCCTCGATAGTTTGCTGTATGAGCGTCCCGGCAACTAACGCAAGTTGGTGTGGAGGTTGGGCACGGTATAGTATTTTTAAATAGTGGTAATGTTCGTCACAACGAACACTCTCACGAGGAGAGGTGGGTCAGGCCATCAACTAATGTTTCTGCAGTGTATCTGACCGGGACGTCCAAGTGTTCAAGTCTCGATGGTGTGGCAGGATTTTCGACACTTGCTTCATAACTAGTTTGAATTCATTCGCTGACTGGAGGATAATTCTAGCAGCCGGCTGCCCTTTTCGGTAGTTTTCTGCGGGATGTCCAATCAACACTAGGCGAATGCTGGACTCTAACAAACGGGCTAACCTTAAGAAACAGGCCACGGACCGCGCACGATCTTTCCTTTCTCTTCTTTGTCCTATTTTCACTCCTTACTTACACATACGCTTACATGCGCTAAACTAGCACATGCCGGTACTTCGTTACGTCTGGGGTGGTACTCCGCTGGTCGGAGATATCTTGTGGGAAAACCTCATTAGCTGACCTGGTTGGCACTGAACTTCACTATCCAGCGGGGGAAGATCACCGCCACCTCCGGAGAGAAAAACACTGGAATTATGGGAATAATTACCTTAGACGCCCTCAAAATTTTTATTCAATCAATAGAAAACGAATTCATCTGTAAGTTACATGCCAGTTAGTCTGGGAATTCCGAATAACTGACCGTTTTACATTGTACATAGTTTACTCTAAATAGATTTGTCCGTATTTAAAATTGAACTATAAGAACCAATTGTTAATAGTTTGTTCTCTTTAAAATTTTTACAATGTTTTGAACCCTATATATTTGAATTCTTTTTCGGGTGCATATTTTTTCTATACAAGCAAAAACTGTAATTAAACTGAGGCTATTATGTACAAAAAATATTAAAAAACAAATTATTATTATTATTATTATTATTATTATTATTATTATTATTATTATTATTATTATTCGATGAGACTCAACCCAACATTTTCGACGAAGTCCATTAAATTTACTGTTGAGTGGTTGCAACGGACGTCTGTATGAAAATGCTACTGCTATAAAGTTATTTGGATGGCAATGTCGCCAACTTAATATTCATTTACCAAATATTTACGTAGATTAGTTGGCATTACCTAACTGTTTTTGTGTGTCAACTGTGCATAGAATGTTACCTTGGTCACATAAACAGTATTATGTAAGAGTATTGTAATTGATTGTGTCCATTTGAATATTCAGAGTATTGTCCGTATCATCTCTGACATAATAATTTTCCCCTAGTTCACGTTCTAGTTCATAATGAGCTGCTATTAGAATGTGTGTTTATATTGTGACAGTTCGATGTTGTCTTGTGTTCCTTGATTCTATAAAGTGAGTACTCTTTTCCTTGTGCCTATAAATTTAGTATTGCACCTTTTTTGCCTACAATTAATCTGGTACACTATATTACGTAAGTCCTTGTACGGTTCTGGGATCTTTTTTCTTTGCAATGAACTAGTTTAATTTATTATTATTATATATTTATTATTATTATATATGTATACAATTGGTGTTGATGAAGCTGAAAGAGAACACAGCAATGTCGAAGATTGGGTTATACACTTAACTGTGTAATGACCGCACATTACACGGTCTCTGGCAGGTAGTCATGGAAGAGGGTCAGATATCGCGACCCCATGACGTCACACACACGACGGAAAGAGTGGGTTAGTATCATAAATATTAATAACCTGGAGAATGTTTGTTGTTTTTTGAGTTGCTATAATACACATTATGTCCTATACATACCTGACATACAAGATTGGTGTTAAATCAAGACTGTTTTATTAGTTTAATCAAGTTTAATCAGGACTGACTTATTTTTCAAGCCTCTCATAACTAGTTCTGAATTTAATGGGGACAATGGTAAACCCATATGCCCCATGATTAAATTCTTGTGATTGAAGCAAACATTATTATTTTTTAGTACGAACCTAATGGATACTTCCATCTCAGATATTGGAATTTGGAAATTTAAGGTTGACTCATTCAAACATTTGTCAAAGCTTTGAAACATAAGATTGTGTGGTTTGCTGGTGAAAAGGTTTTTCACATCACTCTAATGAGAACACGATATGATCTGTGAGAATGTTTATATTTTGGATTCTGTTGATTGGTTCTAAAGAGTTTTTATTGTGCGGTTAGTTTATTTAACATGAGTTTTCATTTATGCAATACAAATTTAGTAAATTCATAACTTCAAGAATTTATATTAGATATCTTGACTCTCTGTCATTCTGTTTGTGAATTTTTCTTAGTTCATTACCCCTTCGTAATATTTCTGTAGATGAACTTAGTCTACAAAATCTAGGTAAATTTATATAATTGTTTATTTTCCATCTTTGTAATACTTTTTTCATGTTTTTTTCATTTGATTTATAGGATTCTTACTAAGTTGTGTGTATGTGTGACTGTCATTTGACATTTTCTCTATTTTAATATTCTTATTTATTGATAGGTGCTATTGAACCTCCTTTGTCTTCTGTAGTGATTATGATTTCATTATTACTGTTTAAAAACGTTTTGGTTTCTTGGTATCATTTTCTCTGGGTAATACTTACATGATGGTTATTGTTTGGAACTTTCTTATAATTACATTTAATTATGCTCACTAATATTTTTCTTATGGTTTCTCCATTCTTGTGTTTAATATTATTTTAATTAATTACGTTTAACCTCAGATTGAACTTGAATGACCAATAGTTCATAAATTTCGTTACATTATAAGTCTATAACACATGATTGTATTAGTTTGTCATTTTTATGGGGTCTCCTGCATTTAACACACGGAACATTTATGACACTGAGAGACTAAACATATCACCAGAATCTTGTATTCTTTGTGGTTCTGAAGAGTTCTTTCCAGTAATATTTGATTCTCTTCTTACGCTTTGTTGAATGGTTTCACTCTACTTTTCACAGGTCGTGCAGATGTTGAATTTGCGAAGCAGATCGAAAAGCGTGAATTCGCTGCAGAGTCAGAATATTTATGTGACGTTCTTGAACCTGAAGTTGTAACTATTCTTATTGGTCTTGAAGCTCATTCTATTGCTGCTCGGTTTAAAGTTGGAGGTTTTGTATTCTGTAATTTCTTGTAACTGTTACTCGACTCGTGCTCTCCCATTCCCGTGCGTGTATATTCACCTGCATTAGATATATTTAATACTCCTAGAACTTCTAATTATTTTCTTTGTTGAGGTTGTACGTAGTGCCATGAACACTGAGTTAGCATGGAGATCAGTGGACTATGCGCGCGAATAAATTTGTTGTCCACTGGGTTGTTCTCAGGCCGAGACCAGAGCATTAACTTTTACTCACTAACTGATCTCACTTATTGTATGTAGTGTTTAACATTTTTCAAAGGAATTAATTTAATATTCGTCAGTTTTTTTCCTACATTCACCACCATAACACTTAAGAGCGACTACTGTTGAGAGTACTTACGTTAAATTTTACTAATAAATTATTAGAAGTATTTTTTTCTTAGGTCACTATGAATTCACGTAAGTATGTCGTCATTAGTTGTCTTTTAACCATTTCCCCAACAAAGTTATTTTAATAAAAAGACACATGATTGTTGTTTTTACCATATGTTTTTGCAACAAACATTGAATCCATACTTGAAAATACTATTTGAGAACTTTGAGTATACTTGTTTAAACCAATGTAATCGACAGGCTCTCGTATGATATTCAACTTTTTTTAAGTGTTATTTATAGAATCATAGTTTTCTACCACTCCTGGCGCCTCATGTCATTTTGCTTTAACCTCAAACAAAAGAATAAAACGGTTCGTATTTTCAGGCGCAGTATGTAGCCCAGTTAGGGACCTGCGTAGCGCACGCAACAGTCGGTAACGTTGTCGCTTCTGCGAAACAGGTGTTTGGAACGTGGCGGGCGCCGGGTGCGCATAACGGCAAAACCGAAAAGAATCGCTAACAGAGAGCTGATTAAAAGGTGTCAAATCTAGATGCACAACCGCCACAATTGAATAAACAGCGCAACCACTGGCTGCGTGACATCGCTGGCGAGCGCGCACAAATGACTTTCTGTGTTCCACGAACCTTAACACTCCGCCGCCCTCCTGCCCGCCGGAAACATCGCTACCATGCGCGGCAAGCCGGGAGGACGTTAAATTAGCGGAATTCGTCATTTGTATAGTCTCCCGCAGCGCGTGTCGGCTATAAAAACACGCGTCCGGCTGGCAGACCCGAGTGCGCTTCCTGTTTTATTAAAAATTTAACTGATAATACGTTAGCCTGCCTCCACCCCCCCCCGCTCCCTGCCACTCCGTTTCGCGCACTTTGTCCTGCACATTCCCCCCAGCCCGACTGCCGCCACCTCCCGTCCCCCCATCTCCCTCGCAGTGTCCACTACCCTACCTTTCGTCCTTTCCACTTCCCCACATAGACACTGTACTGTACGCAGTAAACTGCGTACAGCACAGTGTCTATGATGAGACTAATGGGAGAGATATGTGAAATATCATTGGCGTAAATGTTATAATGTAACGATTGTAATGTTTACGTTACAGTCAGATATAAAATACAACAGTCTGTCCTATGTTGTGCCACATGTAGTTCCTGCTTTTAAGCTTAAAACGTACATGGTTATCCGCTTTCTTTTAAGAAACTCTTATTGAATATAAGCATTTCTACGTAAGTGTAGATGACGTCAGCACATTTGGTTGACGGTCACTCTGATGCGGCGCGGGCGAGGAGGTGGTTCGAGTGAGAAATAATTTCTTGCAAGAAACGTTACGAGATTGATTGATTGATTTTTTCGTGTTTCCGAGCGCGTCAACGACTTCAATCATTAGTCCCGTTAGTGTAGTGCATGTTTTTTTTCTCGGGAGATGGCAGTGATCTTCCCCCGCTGGATGGCGAGATCCGGCGCCGACCTACCGTCGGCTAGTGGGATTTCCCCCTAACCAGGACTCTCCCACCAGCGGGGCACCGCCCCAGCCGGGACAAGCTCTAAGCTCCCGACCGCTCTCCTAGAGTGTGTGGTAGTGTAGTGCATGTTAGTGTAAGTGTGTGTGTGTAAGAGGAGAGGATAAGACAAGGAAGAGGAAGAACAGATCACGCGGGGTCCGTGGCCCGTTTGGTAGGGTACTGCTCCGGCATTCGCCTGGTGTTGATCGGAGAAACCACGGAAAACTACCGATCAGAGCAGCCGGCCGCTCGAATCCTTCTCCAGACAGCGACTGAATTCGACCTAGCTGAAAAGCTAGTGCCGAAAATCCTGCCGCCGTCAGGACTGGAACCTAGGACCTCCCGGTCAGAGGCGCTGCAGTGACATCAGTTCATGCACTGGGCTACCGCTCCCGGTCCCGTGGAGGGAGAAGCGATGAGCCGACGAAGCCTTCCTTCTCCCCCGTTCTCATCCCCTGCCACCGCCCCCCTCAGGGCGAATTCCCCCCGCTGGACGATGCGCCGAGCCGCGCGGGAGCGGGGGCGGTGGCGGGGGCGGGGGCGAGGCAGCAGTGGCAGAGTTACGCGCCTCCTGCTCCCGACCCCTCCCTCGCCCGCCCTCCCTCCCCACCTCCAGCGCCGCTCGTGCGTCTTCTGGCGCCCGCAGCCCTTTTCCCCTCCTCTCCTCCAGCCTGCCGCGGCCGGATATTCGCAATATTTTTAACACCAAGGATACCACAACTCTTTTTTATATAAGAAAGGAACCGCACAGTTCTCGCAAAAAATTGTGGTTATTTTCTCGTTTCCGCGCCGAGGCACGCCCGGAAACCGAATAGAGTCGCCACGTTATCGGCTAGCGAATGGAATTTACGTGATGGGTGGTGGCGGGTGCAAGCTGCCATCGGCCGGATTGTGTGCGCACGGCGCGGCCTTGGGCCTGAGGGGCGCGGGCGCGGATAAGGACGCTGGCGAAAGGGGTCGACCTCCGCTGACGAGTGACGGCCGCACATAGGCGCAAGGCAGACTCAACAAAACGCGCAACTGCACTTCAATTAAGGAACACGTCAGGACTACATAATTGCAATTAGATGCCTTTGTCAATTAATGACCCTTTCGCACATCTTGTTCTGAAATTGCTATATTCACTAAATCGTGACAGGTATACAGGCTACCTTGCCTAGTACTACCTCAGAGAGGGAAACCTGGATGTCTCTGAGAAAGGTATGGTAGGTGACCTCTCCCTGAAAAAGGTAGAGCACTGGTTGAAGTTGACAGGATGGTGACCTTCGCTGTTGACACATCACGGTGGTGTAGCGCAGAGTTGTGAAAGGGAGAAGGAAAAAAATGATAAAGAAGTGTAAGTAAGATATGAATAGAAATGCAAGAGAAGATAAGGAAAGGCTCGCATACGAGCCGTCGCTCAACCCCCCCCCGCCATGACGTGGGCCGATCCATTCGACGTGCATAGAGGAGGTGAGTTACGCGGCGGAGCGAAAGGGGAGGAGCGACGGCAGGGAGGGGACGGGAGCGGGGGAGAAATAAGGCGCGTGGGGCGGGAGTGTCACGGGTAAAACCTTACGGCCAATTACGACTGCGGGCTCGAATGTGGAGTACGACATGAAAGTTTTAAATTGTGTTGTGTCAAGGTCTACATGTTCAGAATATCAACTATCACTCTAGATTGTCAATATTTTTCCTTATTCGCATCCCTACTCCCTGTGAGAAAGTACAATGCGTGCGACACAATGACCCTACAAGGTCGACGACTAATGCCATCGAGAGACAACCAAACAAAGCTCCCAGCCATGGAACACGTCCGAGCGCGGACCGATGCATGGACCACATTAGTGACAGGAAGAAATGCACAACAGAGGCTTGAGAGCCACATCGGAGTAAACGTTGATAAGACCCGGGAAGTAATCTGGTGGTTTTACAATACTTGAAGCTACAATTCAGCGGCAGGGGACGTCCAGGTGTTAGGCTCGAAAAGAAAGAATCCATCCATTCTGCAAATTTCATATCATTCACAAGGTATTGGAAAATTGTTGAAATCACCTATCAAGACACAAAGCTGTGTGTAGTATAGCTTATACGTATATCGCATACAGTCCATGCTCAATCGCAATTATTTCTTCATTAAAAAGTCATTAAAGCGATTCTGGAGATAGCAGAAATAATTGTTCAGTTCCACAAGATGAGTACCCGCTCCCGCAATGCTCCCGCCCACGCTCCAGCCCACGCGCCTTCTTTCTCCCCCACTCCCGTCCCCTCCCTGCCGTCGCTCCTCCCCTTTCGCTCCGCCGCGTAACTCACCTCCTCTATGCACGTCGAATGGATCGGCCCACGTCATGGCGGATAGGGGGTTAAGCGACGGCTCGTATGCGAGCCTTTCCTTATCTTCTTCTCTTGCATTTCATTGCTTTCATTGCATTTCATTGCACTTCATTGCTTCATATCTCGCTTACACTTCTTTATCACTTTCACAACTCTGCGCTACACCACCGTGATGTGTCAACAGCGAAGGTCACCATCCGGCCAACTTCAACCAGTACTCTACCTTTTTCAGGGAGAGGTCACCTACCCTTCTCAGAGACATCCAGGTTTCCCTCCTTGAGGTTGTACTAGGCAAGGAAGCCAGTATACATGTCACGATCCAGTACCCTAAATACTAAGTTCTCGATGGTAACAGCGACCTGTCAAATGCAGCATGCTGCCCTAGTGGCACTGTTGGGTTGATACCTCCTGTACACCTCCCTAAAGATTCAGCGTTCTGTTAGGCGTAAATTCAGTAGTAGAGAGATATTTATTTTTGGCAGGTTTTATTAAACCTACCGAGCAAAATGGCTCGGTGCGTAGCGCGCTGACGTCACAGTCCGTAGGTCCAGGTTCGATCCCAGAGCCGGCCATTCTGAGCGGGGTTTTTCGTAGTTTCCCTCAGTCATAAGGCGAATGCTGGGATAAGGCGATGCTTTCAAAAGGCCACGATCACCTCCCACCTTCACCTCCCCCACTCCATCTCTCAACATCATCCTATCATCTCATAATTTATTAATAATGTTATGTACGTAAAAAGACACAAGTCAACAATAACAATTTATTGATCAAGCTTTTTACAGTTGTGATCCCGTTTACAGAAATCCAGAAGAGTAGTCCGTTGTACAATGCCGCGGTGTCCAAAATCCAGAAGTCCATAATACGCGCACGGTCGTCCAAAATACCACGAGAGAGAAAACAAGTTAACTTCGCCGAGTTCGCACTAGATACACTATACACTAAGTCACTTCTGGATCGCACTTAAAGACTGTCTGTTCCTCTGGCCGGCGCGGCCCGTTCAGATGCACGCCGCGCCGTAATCTCGCCTCGAGGCTGCTTCCGCTCGCCGGTCGCTCACGTCCTATTGGCCGGTCTTCGCGCCGGTTTGTGGCCCTGCTGCCTTCAGTAGCCTCCGTCCCGCGCTGCCGAATTGGCGCGGTATATCGCCGCAACAAATAATATATAATGATAATGATGATGATGATAATAATAAAAATAATAATGTAAGAACGTATTTTTAATCTATTCGGTTATTAAATTAAGTAAAGAAAGATTTAAATAAGTGGATGTGATCAATTCAATTTTAGGAAATGTTTACAATTTAAAATGTCCCCCCACGCAGAAAATGCGAAATTTTAAAAATTTATGAAATTTATTTTCAAATTTAATATAAAAATAATAATAATTTCCCAATAGGAATATTTCTAATGGTTGGAAACTGGACACAACATCTCCTACCCGGAATCCAAGGATTCCGGGATCCACTTATTTCTAGGACTGCAAGCAATGGACCATTCCGGAATGTGCCTTAAGCGATTGAGTAAACCCAGGTAAACCTCATCCAAGGCAGAATATTGTGTCAAAAGCACAGGTGCACCTACTAATATGCAAAGGAGAAACGGAAATATTTTGAATAATATTTTTTAACACGGGCGAATGTTGTAAGAAATTTGAGCTGAAACAGATTGGAAATCAGTGAAACACGTGCAGAAAAAATAGAAAACAGAAATTATATAAATTTTGATGAAGGGGTTGAAGGTTGGTTCGTCACCTGTTATTTAAAAATGATTGAAGTATACGAGTAGATTATAAAGACAAATAGCTAGATTCTGAATTAGTCAAAATTTGATATGAGGATAAATATAAAAGAAAATCAGAAGAGGTGTCACAGAGATTCGTTTACTTATTAAATAAAATAAACACACAATAGTATTAAAATGAGTAAAATTAGAGTTAAATGACCTAGAAAGAAAATCAAAAGTGAGAAAGAAAGGAAACAAAAATAAGCGAAGATTTTACTGATACGAAGAGAGAGAAGGTAGAGAGAAAATATGAGAGAAGATAGGGAATGAGATGGAATATTTATTTGAAAGTGGGAAAAAACGTTTTACTATAGGTAAGATTGAAATAAGTATAAGATTCGTCACAGCGCTGAACAGTGTGGCGTCCACATAGTATTATGTTTTAGAAAATGATCATGGCAATGTCATAAGGTAATTTTTTGATGATTCGATTTAGTTACTTCTTTAAACATTTGAAACGTATTGCTATTTTTATAGAAGAGAGGAGATTATTCCAAGCACGGGTAACAGTGAATGTCGTAGAATATCCACCAGAGAGTGTAACAGTGAATGATTTGCTAAAGGAAGTTGTATTGTAAAGCGGATTACAAATAAGGCGTGACGCGTGGTACGATGTAGTTTCATAGTTCATTCACGTAGTTTCATGTTTTAATCGTTGTGATAGTGTGATTTGATGAATGCTATTTAAAATCTTGTAGAGAAGGCAAAGGCAGTGAAGTAAACGCCTGTTGTCAACGGTCAGAATTTTAGAATATGCGTAAAAAGTTGAAAAGTCGAAAATACAACGGAAAGATGCATTTTGAGATATTTGTATCTTACATTGTGTCGTGACCGACCGCGCGCGCTTGAAAGACCCGCCGCCGAACAACGTCAGTGGGGCATCACCACCCTCGGCCGGAGGGGAAGGCGACCGTTGCGGGCCGGCCGGGGCTGACCGCGCGCGGCCCCCACGCCTGAACAAGCGGGTGGGGACTCACCACCGCCCCTACTACGCAGCTAGTCGGCGGGCCGCTAGCCCCAGCGGGCTATAAGAGGGCCCCGACCGGACACCAGGACAGACTGATAGCGACGGTGTTGGCAACGGTGTTCTGGCGAGTGGTATACGGAGTGTAGAGTGGTGATTAGTGATAACGACGAGCTGTGCTACGGAAACGGAACTCTCTGGTGGATATTCTACGACTCGGGTGTGTATGGGACTTCTACTGGACTACGGTGAAACGATTTCGCAATTCGCACACTCTAGGGGGTATTCGGAACTTTGGCTATTGTACACGGGATTCTAATTATTGTACCTGGATATTGAATAAAAAAACATTTTATGAAGTTTTGCCTTTGTTTGGATACTGCACATTGCTCATATAAATTTATGTCAGTAGGATATCGCAGTAATCAAAGTGAGGCGTACAAGGGTCTAACAAGATTTTGTAAGTAAAAAATTACGCATGCGTTTTAAAACATGCAAGCACGCGAACACTTTCTGATAGATTTTGTCAATTAAAACGTACGCCATCCTTCGGAGGGAAGTAAAGACGGCTGTCTAATGTATTCGGTTTATTTCATGTAAAAGACCCTCAAGCCTAAAAGAATCATCTGAGCTAGCCCGCAGCATCGCATTTTCGTAGCCCAATTAATACTTTCTTTCTCCTCTAGATGGTGAAAGGGGCGTAGCGAAATTTGCGTTGTCATAGGGAAGAGCGGGTCTGACGGCCCATGTTACGCCATGTAAAATAAGGCATCAGCTATACCACGTGAGGTTCTATCTACTCCATATGAAGTAATCAAAGGGTAGAAAAGATAACTATTTCATAAAAACATCATATACCATCACACTAAATCGTGACAGGTATACAGACTTCCTTGCCTAGTACCACCTCAGAGAGGGAAACCTGGATGTCTCTGAGAAGGGTATGGTAGGTGACCTAAATACCATCACACCGGTAGCGGTAGCTCAGTGCATCAACTGATGTCTCTGCAGCGCCTCTAACCGGGAGGTCCTAGGTTCGAGTCCTGACGGCGGCAGGATTTTCGACACTAGCTCTTGAGCTAGGTCGACTTCAGCTGCTGTCTGGATGAGAATTCTAGCGGCCGGCTGCTCTGATCGGTAGTTTTCCGTGGTTTCTCCGATCAACACCAGGCGAATGCCGGAGCAGTACCCTAACAAACGGGCCACGGACCGCGCGCGAACTGTCCTTCCTCTTCCTTGTCCTATCCTCTCCCCTTACACACACACTTACACTAACATGCACTACACTACCACATATTCCGGGTGACCGGTCGGGAAGTTAGAGATTGTCCCGACTGGGGCGGTGCCCCGCTGGTGGGAGAGTCCTGGTTAGGGGGAAGCCCCACTAGCCGACGGATGTCGCCATCCAGCGGGGGAAGATCACCGCCATCTCCCGAGAAAAAACATGCACTACACTAAGGGGACTAATGATCAAAGTAGTTGACGCGCCCGGAAACACGGA
This sequence comes from Teleogryllus occipitalis, assembly GCA_011170035.1. Classification (NCBI taxonomy): domain Eukaryota; kingdom Metazoa; phylum Arthropoda; class Insecta; order Orthoptera; family Gryllidae; genus Teleogryllus; species Teleogryllus occipitalis. Next base: position 56,479 of record BLKR01004737.1, read on the forward strand.
AAAATCAATCAATCAATCATACCATCACCCCACCCGTTGCCCTAATTTTCTTTCTCCAGAACCTGCGTCGTCGTCCAACCGCCTCAAACCGTTTCTTGTGGCCAAGTCCCCGTTTTACACACTCTCAATTGCCTCCTTGCCTTCTCCACCCCCTTGCCTTGCTGAGCCATCCGCTCGTCACAAGAAGCAAGTACATAGGTCAAGAATGTGGCTCTGTTTTCTTAAATTCTTGTATTTAACCTGTAAGTAGGCGCGCAAGCAATACGCACGTAAATGGGCGTGTAGAGTACGCCATTTCACTTGCTTGATGTGGGGCAACTAAAATGTAATTAAATACTTTAAAATATCGTATTTATTACACTAAAATATTTATAATCGAACATTTTCCCATTATACAATTTTTTAACAAAGTAAACGCAAATGTAGAAAAGAATAGTTGATAAATTTACAAGATTTCAGCCTGCCATAGTCTCTTTTGCATGGTGTGTTTATTCATGTATAAAATCTATTTTATCTAAAATGTCTATGAAAGACATGAATGCAGGTTGGTTGGTTGTTAATGATTTTGGGCGTGTCAACAGCTTACGTCATTAGTCCCGTAAGTGTAGTGCATGTTTTTGTTGGTTTTTCGGGAGATGGCGGTGATTTACCCCCGCTGGATGGCGAGATCCGGCGCAGACTTATCGTGATTTTAGGAAAGAAAAATTCAGAAATGCAGCGTGGCGTACTCTGTATGCCACGCGCTCACTTATGGGTTAATAAAGAAAAAAAATAAAGATGATTTTTTATGTACTTCTTACACACAACGGCATGTTAATAACTGTAGAAAGTGTAATTTAACCTTATAGATCTCCTAAAGATGAGCGAACTCACTCGCTGGAAACGTCGAGAATAAAGACAACAAAACTTTTCACATATGTACTAATAATAATCTTTATAAACATTGCTCTTAAATAAATTTGACCCGGGCGACAATGACCTAATTATCATCATTAGGAGGCAGATTTTAAAGAAATGTCATTTTTTCTTTTCATTTTAGAACGATGCTTTTTAGTATAGAAATCCATTTTATGTTATGGCAGAAGGAAATTACCCCATTTTTGTATGACACTATCTTGTATTATTCTTCGATTTCGACTATTAAATCAATTTTCACCTATTTTCGTCATTTTTAAACCTTTTTCGCGGATTTCATCGATTTTAATATAATTTAATGGTACTTGCTTCAAATATTTATTAGATGCAACAAATATTCTTTCCAGAATACCTCACTGGCCTATTCAATTTCTTCGCTCAGAAATTGTAATGTGAGCAGTTGTATGTAAGCTAAGATTCCTGTAACACCTTCAGCATAATTGTCGGTTCGGCAGATTACACGATACTTAAAGACAAAGATATCCTGGTTCAATCTATAATAAAATTTGCAAACTGAGTTCACTTGAACGAAAGGAAGTAGCCTCGATTACATCAGTAACATATTTAACAGCTTAAGTTCTTCATCTGAACTGGTTTTCATCAAATTTTTTACATCATTTTTCTTTGAGTTTAGGCCATTTAAAAAAAAATTTAATAGCTTTTTATTGCTCATTTTGGGGATGTTTTAGGTCATCAAAATCTGCTTCAGGGTCATCATCTTTATAGTATGCGCCTATGCGAGGGCCTGTCCATGGATGCCAATAATGTGCTTATTCCCTGCAAGCTATCTCCCCCAGCCCTCTTCGACGCACGTAAAAAAACAAAACTTTTTTGTCCGCTCGGATGGTGGAGTGCGTAGTGGCGAGGAGCAGAGGCGGCGGGGATGAGGATTGTTGGTCGTCCGGGTGGGACACGGCGTCGGAGGAAATGCGATTGCGCGACGGGAGGGCCGCGACTGCGCGAGCGGGGTGGAGGAGGGATAGAGGCGGGGCGCAGGCGGGCACGCGAGTGACATCGGAAAATGGAGCGGCGCGCGCGGCCCTTCAACTTATGATTAAAACTGCCTTGATGAATGACGAGCCCTCACCGGGCTCGGCCGCGGAGTCGGTGCCTCGCCGTGCCCGTTGCCAGCGCCGCCCGAGAGGATCCAAAGTGCGGCCGGAGCGTTGGCCATAGCCGGCTGCGTTGCCGGAGCGGGGTGAGATAGCCGTCCCTGCCCCGGCAAGCCTCGCACGGCCCGTCCAGCCATGTCCTGCAGCAGCCGCTACTCCGCGACAACGAACTTGATGGATGGTCGGTTTAGAAATTCTAATTTGTGGTACGCGGTCTCTATCACAAAACGTTCTACGTGACTTCATAGGCATTAATCTAGCAGGCCCAGGGGGTTCGGTCGGTGCGGTGGCAGCGCGGGAGCGGCGGAGGCGGGGGCGCGCGTTGCGCTGTGGGCGCACCTGCCAGCCAACTGACATGCGTGCCCGCCCCCGCGCGCCCCGCGCCCCCGCCACCCACCTCCTCGGGCCAACAGCCGCATTCCGGGGCCTGACCTGCCCCGGACTTGCACTCCCCGTTCGCCTCTCCCACTCCCCCGCGGTTCGCACACCCCTCACCCACCCCCGCGCCCACCCCCGCGCCCACCCCCGCGCCCACCCCCGCGCCCACCCCCGCGCCCACCCCCGCGCCCACCCCGCGCCCACCCGCGCCCACCCCCGCGCCCACCCCCGCGCCCACCCCCGCGCCACCCCCGCGCACACTTTGCGCACACCCCGCGCACACCCCGCGCACACCCCGCGCTGCACCCCCGCGCACACCCCGCGCCCACCCCGCGCCCACCCCGCGCGCCCACCCCCGCGCCCACCCCGCGCCCACCCGCGCCCACCCGCGCCCACCCCGCGCTTCACCCCGCGCCCACCCCGCGCCCACCCCCGCGCCCACCCGCGCCCACCCACCGCGCCCACCCGCGCCCACCCCGCGCTACCCCGCGCCCACCCCCGCGCCCACCCCCGCCCACCCCCGCGCCCACCCCGCGCCCACCGCACCCACCCCGCGCCCACCCCGCTGCCCACGCGCCCACCCCCTCACCCATCCCCTCGCCCACCCCGTCAGCCCACCCCCTCACCCATCCCCTCGCCCACCCCGTCAGCCACCCCACCCCACCCCCATCGCCCACCCACCTTGTGCGCACCCTGACCCATCCCCACTTCGCTCTCTCACCGCCGCTCGCCCACCCCTTCGATCTCTCCTCGCCCTCGCCCACCCACTCGCGCACTTACCCGTCTACCCACTCGCCCCTTTCCCACTCTTTTGCCCGTCCCTCAGCGCTACCGCCCGCCCCCTGATCCACCCCTTGCTCACCCCCCTTGCCCTTCCCTTGCCAACCCACTCGCTCGACCACTCCTCGACCACTCGCCCGTCCACTCGCCCGTCCACTCGCCCGTCCACTCGCCCGCCCACTCGCCCGCCCACTCGCCCGCCCACTCGCCCGCCCACTCGCCCGCCCACTCGCCCGCCCACTCGCCCGCCCACTCGCCCGCCCACTCGCCCGCCCACTCGCCCGCCCACTCGCCCGCCCACTCGCCCGCCCACTCGCCCCTCCCTCTTCCCTTATCACAACCTCCTCACGCCTTCAGCAGGATGCCGCTGCCTGTCCTGCCCTCGCCTGGTCCGTTCTCTGCCTTGCCGCTCAACCTCGCGTTCCCTTTCCACTAAACGAAGGTTAATCCAATTTTCAAAATGGGCGACACATACTCCTCTTTTGTCTAGATTTTCATAGGTATAATGTATACATTTTCAATACAATGTAATTTGTATACATTTTCAAAAATATTATGACGTTCCTTACGTACGATTATAGAGTTTCTAATGTAGAACTAACTCTTTCCTGATTGCCATAACCGATTTAGTAAATCAAAATCTACTGAAAGTCTTATGTTCTGTTCTAAATATTTTTATAATTGTTTTTAAATCAAGCACCTGTTGGTATATTTGTAGTAATGTCGAAAGCATGTGACGTCCGTGGCCACAAACTGTGACTGACAAAATTGCGTAAATAATAATGGGGCGTGCCAATAGACAAAATAATAGCACTTACAGGAAAAATCTATTTTATGAACCTGGAGTAAACAACTGGGTCTTATAGAATAACTAGATGTGTCGTTAATCTCATTGAGGACTTTCAAGTTTTCAAATTTTTCAATTTTTTTCTCCTCCAAATAATGTCCTGTATATATTTTTTAAACTATGGGAGTATACAGCGATTTAACGGGATATATTTTTTAGTATACAGGGACTTACGTTTGAGTTTATAATAAAAACGATTTATGGCAGTAAAATCACCTCCCTTGTCGCAACCAATGAATAATATATCAAGATGTGTTTCCAAAAATTTAATCACAGTTATTGTAACGGCTAACTCGCGATTATACGATAAACTTCAGCTGAATGCCGATGAGCGTAGTACAAGTACTAGCGGCAACAAATAGAGTGCACTGTTACATTTCATCATGCCGTGAACTATCCGCTTCAGTAAACCGGCCAATCGGAATTTTCCTTTAAGAAACATTGTAAATTGATAAAGAGAAAGAAGTTTTCGATCATTGGTACGTGTGACCTGTCCGAAGAACGTGTTCCCGGAGAATCACCAGCAGCAGCTGCAACGTTACGGAAACGCCATCATTAAAGATATAACAAATAAGTCTTTAAGATATAACAAATTTATAATATTCTCAATTGAAAAATATCATTTAAAGGAAATACGAAATGTGCTACAAATATAAAGTCAAGATACACCAAAAATCACTTGCAATTGCGTGATAAAGTTTAGTGCATTTAAGGTTGCACTTTTGAATGCATTAAACGGATAGCAATCTTGTAAGGAACATTTTTCCTTATAACTTCTTTTAAGTATATACTTCTTGTGTACATTTCTTCAAACTGGTTTTGACTGCATATACTCCAACCTGGCACATTGTCTGATGGAATACAAATTGATTGTCTTCTTGCGCTGGCAGACGAGATTACAACACGGCCCGATATTATGCAGAGCAGTAGAGCGAGTCAGCGAACTATTCTGCGGCAGCGTCCGAGAAACACGGAAGGAACCTGCGAACGCGCGACCTTGGCAGCGGTCGCCAGCAACTGAGAGCGTTTCAGTTGATCTCGACGTGGAGCGTACCCGTTAAAAGGTTAAAACGTTATTTCATAGTGATCTGCCGTAGCCAGTTTCCTTATTTTTTTCCTAGGGCTTTTATCCAGCCGACAGCCGGTTGCCCTTTACGTCCCGAAGGGACGCATATTCGACCGTACACTAGACAAACACTTGCGGGGTCCTCTGATCTGGGATCAGTAGAACGCGAGGCCCTCCGCGACAACACACACAAAGTCAAGGGACAAACAGCCATGCCCAAGGCGGGACTCGAACCCACGACCCTTCGGACCGAAGCGCTGAGTCGGTACTCGCTCTTAGCCACCTCGGCCATCCAGGTCGGCTTCCTTATTTATAATTTGCCTAAATTCAACTACAAGTTAGTTAGAACTACAGTGAACTTGTGTAAAGTTATTCGTTCAATAGTTACGTACATTCGAGGTCATATGTTGATAAGTTTATCGCAAATGCATTACACTGTCGTGACTGAAAGTAGGCATGGGGAACTTCTAAACTAATTGTAAATTTGTTTCATACAATTCCTCATTTAATGAATGGTTTGAAACTAAATGTAATTCACTTATTACGAGGTTTTCTTTGTAAGTATATATACTTTGGTTAACAAATCACTTGCCTTGTCTGTGCAAAAATTTTTGAAAAACTATTGAAAAGTATTTTTAAATTTAGATTTTACATGTAACCAAATTAAGAGTGAAACTTTCTCTGAACAATTTACAAGGGGTTTAAATTCACTCTACGCGAATTTAGAGGTGCATAATGGAAATAATTCGACTGCACACTTGCAAAATTCTCTTATTGAATTCAATGCTTTTTCCATCAGTAAGAACTATGTTTGGATATGTGTATTCTTTTTCAGATCATTTTTTTGTAATTATTGTCTAAAAGGTATTATGACTGGATGAGATTTAGTGGTAACTGTAACTGCTCACTTACTTATAATTTTGTATGTCTTAAAAGAATATACTCTTTCTGTGTTACAATTCAATAGGAGTTGACTTTTCTTTGCATTTCGACTCAAAAGACGATCCCAGATTCTGGATTTCAGCGTAAACATCACTTCACTTGTAACAATTTTCATAACATCCATTATTAACCCAGATGTTGCATATCAAGCAAAATTAATTCTTTTTGCTTGAATCATCCGACCAGAAACCATAATAGGTGAGAGTATGAAAGAGTACATTTAAGGAAATCTGTCAAAATTGCCAGAATCTCTCAAAGAAAGTGAAATAAGCGAAAACTACACACGTATCAACTAGTCAGTTGTTAAAGTACGTATGTTCTTAAAAACACATGTGCTATGAAATTAACAGGGACTGAAGAAGCAAAATATATTAATAATACAAGCAAATTCATGAATTATATCATTGAAGTTCAAACAACGGTAAATGTAATACATTTATGCAATGTAAACAGTTAGATATTCGGAGAATCTCAGGCCAATTGTCATGTAACTTCCAAATGTGTTCGTCGTGATGAAATACATCACACAAAAGCCAAAATTGCGGCAACGCTAATGCAGAAAACCACCCAGGCTACCACGTACGGTAACAAGAAGTTCGTCACTTAGGGTCAGCATTCTTATCAGATAAAAATACCACTATTAACCTCAAATCTCAATCAGACAAAAACCATAACAAAAGCCTTAACATGGCAAGCAGTACCATTACCCATAAGGCAGCAAACAAAATTTGTGATAGTCCAGCTCGTAAATACAATAGTAATCCAAGTCATCACAGCAGTAATAACCCAATTTCAAAATATAGCGCAATCGTTTATACTAATTCCTCAAGATAGCTATGAAATCCATGACCTAAACAAGTGGCGCTAAAATAGTCGTACTTTCTAACCCGTAATTTATGCAAAATTACGCGATATGTACTAACATATGTGATAAACTGTACGTGACATTTCGAAACGTATCTTAAAGGGAAAGATATCATTCAAAGAAGAAATCTCTAACTTTAATATTTTAGGTGTAGGAAAACACCGAAAAATCATTTTGCAATTTTTGAAAAATAATGGTTTGCAACGAAAATAAGACCTACACCATCCTCTTAAACGTTCTTCACACTATCCAACAACTAAAAGTAATAAAAAACAATGGGACCATATTTTGAAAATTTTAAAAATGTCGCACTGACTGACGGAAGGACGTTTTCACAGTCACTCGATTCGTATCAAGTATTTACAAAACATGGAGTCTGGCTACACCACGCGTTAGAGGGCATTTTTCTAAATTTAGCAATGGAATTGATCCACTTATTTGTTACCAGGGCCCTGTAATAAAAGTTTTTCCGCCAATAATTCGCGTTTTTTTTCGCGCAGCATTACATAAATTTATTTCTTCTGCGTAACCAGAAAGTAAAAAAAATAACTGGAACCCTAAAGGTATCATAAGACACTAAAGATTTGAACAATTTATTCTCAACAATGAAAATTCTTATTGCATTCGATACAGTAACGCAAACAGAGAGGCAAAATCCCACCTATAAACTACATATAATAAAGAATTCTTTTAATTTCTGGCGTTCCTCATCCCGACCTTCCAGGGTGAGGGTCATTTTAACCCGTCTGCGTAACGGACAATGCCACTTTTCTCACGGTTTCCAGGTTTCTCCTTCTACCTGTGATTCATGCTGGACGGTTCTCCCTGTGTAACAGGTTCTCCTGCATTGTATGACATTTGTTTGCAGCCTACGAAGACGGATTGGGCAACTTTCTCGAGAGGTGCTTGGAGATGACTATTTCACGCTCTCAAAGCTTTCTTGTTTTTTGAGAGAAAGCTGAATATATAACTTTATCTGACAGATAAAAGCAATAATGTTTTTGTGCTTTCCTGGCCCTATAATTACGTTTTTGAACTTTGTCTTATCTACTTGCATATTTTATGCATAATTGATACTTTCTTTTTTAGGGTATGTATGTCCTTTTTAATTAGCGCGTAAGTTGCATATACAACACTTTTACGATCACCTAATTTAATTATTTTAGAATTATTTTGACACGGACGCTAATAACCTTATTAGTTGAAGCGGCTTTTTAAACCTAATCAATCAATCGTGTTTTTCCTTTTTGCACCAAAGTAAAACTCAAAACATAAAAGAAAAAAGTGGACTAACCCACATTAAACATCAAAATCATAAAAGAAGGGCACTTTAAAGCACGTGGCGATCACGTGGTGTTGGTCGCCGCGCGAATGCGAGATGGCGTCCTGTGTCACGTGGTCTGAGTGTATTTAGGCGAGAGCGCCGGCGGGGGGGGGTAGCTTTCGAGCTGAATGGAAACCTCGCGCGAATGCACAGAACTTAGCGCCCAGGGCGATGCGTAGGCGAGCGATGCTCATAGGGCATCCCATGTGTTGGGTAGTCGCGATGGAACACCTTTTCCGGGGGTGACGGCGGTCACGGGGCAGGGCGCTGTTAGCGAACGCAAGTGAAGGGTGCGAGAGGCACCAGTCAGGCAGTTCTTGCACTTTAACTTCTTTGCTGTCCGGGTGACGCCGCGTAGTGGGCTGAGAGGCCGACGTTTCGCCTGACATGTCGCAGGCTTCATTGACTGTCGCATTGACTGATGTCAATGCCCTGATGAAGCCTGCGACATACAGTTCTTGCACTTATTTTGCGATCCCTCCTGCAATCGTGTATACGTCTAGCACAGCTCTACCTAACTTTTTAAATTTAGTACTTGTAAATAATTGTTATAAACAAACATGTATATACTTGAGTTCGTATCAGTTATTGTAGTGTTCTCAGGGCGTTACACCACATTACAAGTTCATTTTAGTTTTATATCTTATGATTTAGCACTTTTATGCACCTTCTGTTGCCTTGTAACTTGCCACAGAAACGTGAGGTCGCAATATCCCCAAATAAAATAATTCTATGTAACCCATATTTCATGAAATATTCAAACCCATTATTCTCTCATTTCCACCAAAGTTGGATTGTGCCCTTTGTCGCTCGTAGCTTCATTTAATAATTACTCATTTTTTCATGACGAGGTTTAAGTACAAACTGCACCTTAAGTCATGCTCTGTCATGTATCATTGACCGGCCTAAGTGGATCAGGGCATCAATTGATTTCACTACAATGTCTCTGACAGGGAGTTCTTAGGTTTCCCGACGGTGGCAGGATTTTCGAAAGTAGACATAGCTGGGTCTCGAGTTCTGTCACTGACTGGAGGAGAATTCTAGCAACCTACTGCACACTTCGATAATTTTCCGTGGTTTATCCTTTCAACACCACGATAATGCCAGAGCAGTACCCTAACAAACATGCCACAGACTGCGAGCCAACTTTTCTTCATCTTCCTTGCCTTATATTTATCATTTTCTTACATTCTTACAAATATACTTTACTACCAGAAATGCTGGGAGACGTCGGGAGCTTAGAACTTGTCCTGGCTGGGATGGAACCCGTCCAGTGGGAGATACAAAGGTTGAACAAAATAATGTCAACACCATGCGATATAAAACTTCTTTAGACATGTTGGCGTCTCTGGGGACGTGTGAACTCTGCGACCCGTTTGCATTCCACACTTGACGTGCCACGTTTTGAAGTTTATATTGCAGTGTGTTATAGGTATTGGTCTGCGGCGGTGAACACAAGCGATCGGTGAAATCTGTGATCTTTCAGACTTCGAAAGAGGGTAAATCGTTGGTGCGCAGTTGGCTAGAGTATCTGTGCCCAACCCAGCTGAACTGTTTAACGTTTCACAAGTGACAGTCTCCACGGGAAAGTCAGCGTACACAAAACATGGTAAAACATCGGCGAAGGGGAATCGTGGTCAAAAAGCAAAGTTATCTGACAGAGGCCGACGAATATTAACTAGAGGTGCTACAGAATGGCACAGACTTTCTCGTGGAGGGATCTGGCTATATGGTCTTGCTCCATTCTCTGGCCAGCTGCCATCTATCGCCGCGCAAAGTACATTTTTTTTACATTTTCTCAACGTTTCGGTTTCTTAATAGTAGAACCGAAATATTACTTCGAGAATTTTTAAGAAGAGTAAAACCTCATTCTACATAGATATTTTCATTGAAAAATGTGAAGGTGTTTTTAAAAATATGTCGACTAAGCATTACTATAAATGCCTAATGTGAAGCTCTTTTTTACAGAAATATATTGAATTTTCGAAAAACTTCATTTTAGGTAATTCGAAGGACTTCCACTCACAAATGTAATAATATATACAAATCGATAGAAAATACCTTTGTGTAATTTTTGAGAAAACAAGAGAACACACCAAACTGAACTTTACATCATATTAAACAGTGCAATTAGCACTAATCAATGAAAAAAATTGAAGAGAAAATTGGAGCCATTTTTGAGAAAATGGCATTTGAGCGTTTCTGAAAATGCGTAATTTTCAGCTCATTTTTATAGAAAACTTGAGTTTTCGAAGGTAGGAGATTTCGTTAAGTAGGTATTTGAGAAAATCTCGTTTTTATAATTTTTTTAAATTGCAAATATTTCACGCACTATTACATGAAAACTACTAAAAGTTTCAAAAACTCTACATGACCTTAATGAAAGAACGATTTATGGGCAACAAATTTGATTTGAAGGAAAATCTCTCTTTAATTTTATAGTTGTAGGAAGACGCCAAAAAAGTCAAACTTTTGCAATTTTCGAAAATTCAGAGCTAACCGTGAAAATCAGATCTATGTTTTTATAAGTGTATTTTACTCTACTCTTACAAGAAATTTAAAGAAAAAATTTGGAGCCGTCTTTCAAAAAAATTTTAAAATGTCCGGGGGTGCTTCATATAAATTACCACAAAATTTAAAACATGTTTTTCAAAATTTCAAAGCCTCAACTAAAGCCAGATGGACTGGGGTTTCTTCAATTTCGAAAAGATCGTACGTGTGGTTTAAGCATTGTACGTGTGGTTACTGCTCACAGACGAAGACAGAAGGGACAGACGGATGGACTGACGGGACATTTAAAAAAAAACACTTTTTCGGTAAGAGGGGACCCAAAAAAGGTATATTTCCATTGAAATCTCAAAATCGATTTTCCGCTGCATTACATAACTTTCTCTATACCCGTATATACGTATGTGTTCGAGAAATTAAAAAGGGTTGTGGCCAGACAACATAAAACTACTGTGACAAAAGTCAAAGCAGAACTTAACTTACTTGAGTAATACTGTTTCCACAAAAACAATACGACGAGTGCTTCACAAAACTAACATTCATGGAAGAGCTGCAATTGCGAAACACTTCATAACGGTAGACGACAGCTGCGAAAAAAGTGGTTCCACGATCATGAAACCTGAGCACTTGATGGCCAGAAGAATGTGGCACGGTCACATGATTCACCACTTAAATCATTTCCTGAAAATGGCGGTTTTTAGTTACGGACGACCCCAAAACAAGCCTACAATTCGAGTACCTGCTTCCAACAATGATGGGAGAGATTCCATTATAATTTGGGCGTTTTTATCATGGGCTTCAGGTGGTCCTATCATTAACCTCATTGGCCGATTTTCTGCGAACGAATATCTCGATATCCTCAATAACGAGTGCTTACAATGACTAGCACATTGTTTCCAAAAACTGACATATTCGAAGATAATAATGCAAGGGCAAGTAATGCAGAGCAGATAATAATGCAAAGCAAAAAAGTTTCAGGCGACGTTTGCGGAGGCTCACAAAACCATGAAACATCTTCCCTGGCTAGCACAGTCGCCACACCTCAACATAATTGAACGGTTGTGGGGCGATTCAGAGCAGAGAGTGAGGAGATTTCCAGCTCCATCATCGTTGAAGCAATTGACGGATGTTTTGGTACAAGAATGTGAGAAGAATCCGTTGAAAACTATTCACACGTTGCAAATCTATTCTGCGACGAACTGCAACTGCAACAGAAAATTATGCCGCCACACTTTATTAATGCATAAATACTTTGTATGTCAGTTGTTCATATTATTGTTCAACTCCTTTTCCTGGTTGGGGAAAAACCGCAAACCGACGGGTAGTTTGGCGCTGGATCTGATCATTCAATGCGGGAAGATCATCGCCACCTCCCGCGATAAAAGCATTCACTATACTCACGGGACTAATGACCTCAGCTGTTGAAACGACCAGAATCGCTAATCAATCATAGTCATGTGTCGTTTGTAACGGTAACCACATTTTACGTTCTTTAATTCATGTATTTCTTACTAAAGTATATGATGAACGCCATTCGTTCTGGGAATTTATGCCCCATTATCAGACTTAAGATGTGCAATATATTCGTGCAATAGCTTACCGGGCAACTGCATTACTCACAGCGTGATCGTGGCTAACTGTATGTGAAAAAGAGACCCGATCTACATGCCAGAAAGGGGAAGTACTTTGCGTTATACACCTTTCAAAATATGAACCCCTCTTTAAAAATCAGCGACATGTCCGTCACTTTACCAGAGTTTAAAGCGGATCCCTTTAAAATGATTACAGGTATAACTTAAAATTACACATGTAAACAAATATTAGATAGATTTGAATATTTTATTTTTTTATATTATTTAACGTTTATAAATATTAAAAGTTTCGAATCAATGTAAAACACTTCATAGCGCCACGTTAAAGAGAATATATTAAATGTTTGATTAGCACGGATTAAAAAATACATAATTTCACTGAGAAAATTTATTTTCCAATCAGCAACATCCGTGACAAAAAAAGGCGCTACCAACATCAACCCATCGACTTGCAAAATTACACACCTGCTGAAAAATGTACATTAATCTTTCCGAGCGGTGCATCGTCACCTCCCATCACCAATTGGCAGATTGCGTGCAGCGAGCGTGTGGAATGTTGTCCATTTGAGCCAACGTGGTGGCACGTAATTAATAAATCCCCGAGTATCCGCGGCCCGTTTCGCCATTGACCAATTGGAGTGGGCGAAATTATTTGATGGCACGGAGCAAAGAAACTCGCGAGTTATTTCGATTGTATGTTGATGGACACCATCTCGTCTTCCGAGCGATCGCATGACATTTAGCACCACCAATCACGTCCCCAAGTCACACCTCTATTGTAGGTATAGGAGGGGCGGTACGGGCAGTGTGGGGCGGGGCGGGGAAGGCAATTGAGGGCGCGGTGGGACCCTGACGTAAGGGGATGTATTGTAATCGCCATTGCCACACAAAAAACTTTTCGCTCAGCCCTGGTAACAAAGTGAATAAATCTTCCTCGCACATAAAGTAAATTAAGTTCTAAGACGTTGTGTAGTCAATATGCATGTTTGTAGGTCCTTAATACTGACAGATTGATTGATGAAAAAAGTCTGTCAGTATGGGCCCACAAAATGAAGATTGCCGGCCCGGTGGCCGAGATCGCTAAGGCAGTAATGTCGTAGTGATCTCGGACCTCCTCTCGGAGTCCTTCTCAGGTACAGTTGTATGTGTATTCGTCCTTTAAACTCTTATCATCACCATTTCGTTTCATCTTCATAGTTACCATAACATTAACTCCAATAGTGATCGCTCATGATCTAGATGTTAATGCGACCTTAACCATTCAGTGGTCGCGTGGATTACTATTGTAATCCAGACATATAATTAGCTGTTTGCATAGAGAATTGACAAACTTTTGGCATGGGCTTTTCAGTACCTTTTGTAGAAGGCCCCAGCTTTTGAATTATAGCGAAATATGACTCAAGTGATAACCCCTACACAAGCGATAAGCGCCGGAAACAGTTTGGATTACAATAGTTATACGCGCGACCACTCACGGTTCAGTTTCTGACATACGTGGACATAAGGAATATCGCTGCAATCAATGCTGTGAATGTATATGCAAAGAACAGCAGTGAAGAAAAGTTGACTAGCAGGAGATTTCTAAAGAATTTTGCTTTGTCCCTTATGAAATCAGGAATGGAAAAGACGATAGAGAGTAACACTGCACCAACAACATTATGAACACGCGGGAGACTTCTGCTGGGAATCCGAGAAGGAACCGAGAGGTGCGTCACAAAAGGGCAACGTGGGACGTTGTTTTCTCTGTGGATTTCAACGAAGTAAAAGCACTCGACAGTACGGCGTAGATTGTGTTCAGTGGATGGGCCTACAATACATTAAGAAAATTTTGTGAGATGTTCATCTGTTGTTGACATTGAATCACGTTCAGAATACAGGGTCCAAATTTTTAAACAATTCTCTCAAACAGCGTTATTTAATAGTCGTAATACAAAGCATATCAGTGCACAAAACAAACTTTTCAAAAACAAACATCTTATATTTCACATGCTTATATTTACATATATTTATTTAAAGGCATGATACATGCAATTATGTGTAGCATTTCATAGAAATTGCAATATGGCAACGTTCTAATAATTTTATTAGCATATTGTAACATGTCAGTGTTTTAAATACCATTAGTCGCTTATATTTGAACTAAAAGACAATTTGAATGTAACATATTATTAATAAGAATTTTAATCCGCGCGACCATTCGCGTTTCACTTTTGAACGCGACCACTGAAGGGTTAAATAACAAAAGAATTAAGATTCTGACCACACTCGTTAAGGAAAGTAATTTTCTTCATATTGGAGCACGATTTATACACTTTTTAGGATCAAAGGCCCACAATACGGCTTGTGCCTGTCGAAAATTTGCCACTTTCCGTTACAGCATTATAATATTCCCTTTTTGCTACATAAGTACTAGGTAGGTATTAAGAGAAAGCAGACTGTAAATTCGTCGCGGCTTGTTGCTGGAAGCAGATCTGTGGAAACATTGCCAGTCTGCTGGCGGCGGTATTGCAGTGCAGAGGGCAGGCGACCTGTGCAAGTCACCAGGCTGACTACAGTATCAATTTTCTGTAGCCTTGTATTGGTATTAACCCACCAGTGGTTGCGCTCAGAATTGGAACGGGAGTGGTCACGTGGATTACAATTGTAATTCATTAAAAATATTCTTATTAGTATTTTACAAATCGTCTCTTAGTACAATTATAGACGAGTAATGGTATCTAAAACACTAAATTGTTACAAAATTATTTATTAGAACGTTGACATATTACGAATTCTATTAAATGCTACAAAAAATGCATGTATTATGCCTTTAAACAATATAAGAAAATACATGCGAGTAAATATTTGTTTTTGAGAATTCTTGTGCTCTATACGCGTTGTGCATTTGTTATAGTTTGCATTACGATTATTAGATGAAGCAATTTGTCAAAATTGTTTAAACATCTGGAGCCTCTAATCTGAATGTGTTTCTATCCCAACATCAGATAAATATCCCACCGATTTTCTGAATGTGTCACACCCACTGGACACAATTTTCTCAGTCGAGTGCTCTTGTTTCGTTGACGTCCACAGAGATATCATCCCACATTGCCCTTAGGTGACTCCGCTAAACTCACGACCCCTTCTCGGATTTCTAGTAGAAGTCTCCCGAGTGTTCTTATTACTGTCGGCATAGATCTTCTCTCTTCTTTCTCATTTCTGGTTTCATAAAGGACAAAGCAAGCTGCTTTAGAAATCCCCTTCTAGTCAATATTTCACCACTGTTGTACATTGCATAAACATTTAGAGCATCGATTACACCGATATTCATGTTGTCAGCTTAGGTCAGAAACTGAACCGCGTGTGGTCGCGTGGATTACTATTGTAATCCACGCTGTTTCCGGCGCATATCGCTACTGCAGCAGTTATCACATAAGTCATATTTTGCTATAATTCGACAACTGAGGCCTTCTATGAAACGTACTAAAAGTCTATGCCAAAAATCTGTCAATTCTCGCTGTAAACAGCGAATGGATATGACTTAATTACAATACTAAAGGACGCGACCACTGAAGGTTTAATGTCACAATACGATGACGCTTCGTTGTTTACGCTGCGCGAATGAGCTGAAATTCGTGACAATAAAAAGCGTCCCCGCCTGGCCTTTCCTTTCCTTTCTCCTCGCGTGCGCAATGTCAATTGAGGCGGGGCTGCCCAGCGCGACGCGGCGCGGCGCGGACGCAAAGGAATTCAATGCCGGGCGCCGAGGGCTGCCCGCCGTGGGTGACGCCGCCCCCACTGTGCTCGGCGCATTGCGGAACGCAGCGCATGTGCGGCCCCGCCGCCGCCCCCACAATTACTCCGCCACGCCCCCTCCCGCTCCGCTCTTCACGCCGCTGTAATGAAGTTGTGTGGGCGCGACCGCCCGCGCCACGCCTCCGGCCCACGGCAGACTGGACCTTTGACCCCGCTCCCGCCACCGCTCCCGCCACCGCTCCCGCCACCGCTCCCACCACCGCTCCCGCCAACGCACCCGCCAACGCACCCGCCAACGCACCCGCCGCCGCTCCCGCCGCCGCTCCCGCCACCGCTCCCACTCCCGCTCTCGCCTCCGTTTCCGGCCCCGCCTCCGCTCCCAGTCCCGTTCCCGCTCCCGGCCCCGCCTTCACTCCCGCCCTCGCTCCCGCTCCCGCTCTCGCCTCCGTTTCCGGCCCCGCCTCCGCTCCCGACCCCGCCTTCGCTGCCGCCCTCGTTTCCACCCCCACTCCCGCCTCAATTTTCGGCCCCGCCTCTGCTTTCCGACCCGCCTCCGCTCCCGGCCCCGTCCCCGCTCCTGGCCCTGCCTCCACTCCAGACCCCGTCTCCGCTCCTGCGCCTGCAACCGCTCCCAGCCGCGTTTCCACTCCCGTACACGCCCTTTCTCATACAGCTCTGCTCTAGCGGGTGTGCCCGCCCCTTCCTCCACCTCCGCCTCCGTTCACCCATAGTTTGGTGGGGCGACCGTTTCCCACTTTGTTTCGTTTGAGGCGAGGGCGCGCGACGCGTCGACAGGGCAGCCCTGCCTCGAGTAGCTTTTTGCGTCGCCCGCGACTGCCAGCCAACGCCGCGCGCAGTGGTCAATTTTGGTTCCGTACCCTGACCAGGTGCCTCATTTTGACCGTCATTTGGCATAAAAACTGCGTGAATATCACAGAACTGAGCCCAGGTTGTGACGCATTGTGGGTAGATGGATAATACAAAAATTATGATATAATCCGTGTTGTGAGTTGAGTCGTCTCTGTACCCTTGCGTAATTATAAACTGAATGTGTGTTCGCAATTAATTTGTTCGTATTAAACAAGCATGATTTAGTAAGTAAGACGAGGTTTTATTCTTCTTTAATATTCTGAAAGTAATATTTCGGTTATACCATTAGAAAACCGAAATGTTGAGAAATGTTTTTAAAAATCTACTTTGGATGGTGATAGGTGGCAGCTTACAAGAGGATAGGATAAGGCCGTAAAGCCAGTCCACACCGAGGAAATTAGAAAATTTCACTACGAGAAAGTCTGTGTCAATCTGTAGCAGCGCTAGTTTCTTTTGAGGTTTTCAAGGGATGACTGAAGAATTAAGAGAATACAAGTTGCAATATTACTGTACAACGAAAACCGCTACAAAGATTCAAACCGTTACAAAGAAAGTATTCGCTGTCTCCGATTAGTCGATTAGTTCGTCTTGCAGGAGCGATCATGAAACACATGAAGTTCTAAGCTAAGCATCTGTTCGCTGTGTTATGACTTGATTCGACGGGCCTTGTCGCAGTTTGTGCGTCGCCAATAGCTGGGCGGCAGTGATTGTCCGCACCGCCACGCCTCGTAAAGTTTGCAGAAAGTATCCGTGCTCTGGAAGACTTGCAAATGCGAGCGTGACATACGAGAAGGAGACACCACGCAGGGGAAGCAGAGCCATCCAGACGTACAATCGTTGTTCAGAAAACTTGGGTAAGTCCAAGGCGAGCTAGGGATTGTAATCACTCAGACAATTGCTTTGCCTGGGTTTGTACTTTGTGTTATGTGTGCTTTCTTAGTTGGACGAAATGTGAATGTAATTTATTTTGCTGAGGCCTTGTGTCGAAAAGCTGGGAAGTCGATGTTTTTGAGACGGCATTTAATGAAGCAATCTTCCTCCTATGTGACGACACAGAGTGCTGAAATACCGTGCGTTAACTATAGATACTGCCGCGTTCCGTGACGCTGCTCCTCACCTCCACGATCGGGTCTGGATAGTGGTGGATTGGTTGGTTGGTTGGTTGATTAATGATTCCGGGAGCGTCAAAAGCTTAGGTTATTCGTCCCGTAAGTGTAGTGTATGTTTTCTCCTCGGGAGATGGCGGTGATCTTTCCCCTGCTGAATGGCGTGAGCCGGCGCCGATCTAACGTCGGCTAGCGGGGTTTCCCCCTAACCCAGGACTCTCCCACCAGCGGGGCACCGCCCCATCGGGGATAAGCTCTAAGCTCCCGACCGGTCTCCCGAAATATGAGGTAGTGTAGTGCATGTTAGTGCAAGTGTGTGTGTGTAAGGGGAGAGGATAGGACATGGAAGGTAGGATCGCGCGCGGTCCGTGTTAGGGTCCTGCTCCGGCCTTCTTCTGGTGTTGATCGGAGAAACCACGGAAAACTACCGTTCAGAGCAGCCGGCTGCTAGAATTCTCCTCCAGACAGCGACTGCATTCGACCTAGCTGAAAAGCTAGTGTCGAAAATCTTGCTGCCGTCAGAACTCGAACCTAGCAGCAGTGACATCAGTTGATGCACTGAGCTACCGCTCCCGATGATAGTGATGAGCTTTTGCTCTTCTTCCTAAACTCTGAACATGTAGCTAGGATACTCTCTGTAGAAAGCATTTGCCCCAAACGAGAAGACTAGCCTTTTTAGCCGGACACGGAGGGGATATTGTCGAGAGTTCGCTGGGTCCGCCACATTTTGCATATGTATTGGGCGGGGATCGGACCCGGGCCCAGGGCTCCGGGCCCCTGCAGTGGACGGCGCAGGCGCCAGCTATTCGGCCGCAAACCGCTCGTATGAGAACACAGCTTGCGAAGGTTCCCGCAGAGGGAAGTTGGAGTGTGTGGGCGTGGAGGCGTGAGGGAAAGGGTGGCCGGTCGGCTGGACCTAACCGCTCTGGCGTGGCGTGGCGCGGCGTGGCGCGGCGCGGGGGCCGAGCTCATAATGTGACTGCGAGTGGCCGTGGGCGATCGATCATGCTGCTCTGCTGGATGCCGGCAGTGGCGGTGTGCAGTGTTGTGTGCGTGCTGCAAAGGCCCCGGGAGTCGACGGGGAAGGCGGGGCCGACACACGGAGTTGGGAAGGGTTGGCGTCCCAAGGCGCTTGCTTGGCCAATGGGCGCTGTGACGCGCCGAGGTGAAGTGCAAACGGAGCGGAGTGAACTTCGGCTGTGTCTCCGAGTGAGATGCAAAACCGCTTGCAGGAAAACTGTTGCCAACCAATATTTAATGACGACATCTCGGGTGAAAGAGCCCCTTGGGTTTCATCTTCGCATTCCCTCCTATTGCCGGCGCACGGTGGAACGGGAGGTCACAAGGAGCGTGCGGAACATGGTTTGGCGTGAGCCGGAAGTAGTGAAACATTGAGCAGGAAATCAAGGCCATATGTATACGCGTCTCTAATAATTGGCCTCCTATTTTCAATACCTTGTAATTGGAGAATAATCGGAGACAACGTATCTTTCACTAATGAATGCAAAAATTCTTATTCAGAAGGTCAGATCGGCTGCCATTCGCGAATTACACCCCGACAGCATTCCTATTGCGATCCGTGTCTTTTATACTGCCAATTTTGGTGTAAATTCGCATGTGGCTCGTCACCCTTCGTTAACCTAGTAAAAGATATAGAAGGTTCCGACAGGTATGATTTTTTTTGCTGTTGAAAATTTGGGACCTTTTTTAAACAAAAAGACACCCACTGTGTTTGTTTCTAAAAGGAGGAATAATACCGATTACTTAAAATGAGTTAATAAATTAAGTGAAATTTCGGAGAAGATATGTTTGACCAAATAACTATTGGAAAACCTGTACTTCTGCATTCTCTGCTATAGTCTTCCCTGCATCTTAGTATATCTTATATTTTAGTAAGTAAGAAAAATAATTACCATTGAAATCAATATTTCTTCCGCGGCAAATATAAATTCTGTCTTGATATTTGCTATTTCTATTTTTTTATCGGCATTAGAAATCTATTGCTGTCAATTATATTAGTGAAGAATTTGACGGCTAATGGGGGGAATATTTTTTAAGAGTTTCTTAGTAAATTGCCATAGTGAGTTTTGTTTAGTGTTTAAGGTTATTATATGGGAAATGTAATTTCTCTTGTTTGCATTAATTGAGAACCATTTTACATATACTATTTAACAGATTTAGTTTTTTTTAAAAGAAGCAATTCTTATTTCGATATTCTTGTTTTATGTTTTATTCGAATTAAGTTAATTATGTTAGTTGGGATGCCCTCGGTGCCTCGTTGGTTAGCGTGCTTCTTTTCCACGGCGCGGGTTTGATTCCGGGTCGGGGCAAAAATTAACTGTGTGATTTTCTTGCAATGTCCCAGTATCCGTTTCTGTATGACGTTGAGAAAGCTCACTTCGCAGGTTGAGCAGACGAGAGAGGCGTAGGAATCGCTATGTGCTAACCACACATGCCCCTCAACCCTTGGCCGCAAGGCCGGGACGCCGACGGTTGGCCTCGTAAAGAACTGTTGTGCCAAAGTACGTACATATTAGTTGGGGGCGGTTTATGTAGTATTTTGTTAACATCTAAAAAAAGTTTCAGTAGACTGTTAGTAGTACCAATTATTATGTTGCTAAAGGTCGTGATGGCTTGGTTAATTAGTGGAGAGAATTCAGTTAGTGAAATGAAAGTATGTATTTTCTTATAGAATATTTAAAATACTTCCAATTAATGTTAAATGTATTTAAGGTGGGTGAGAAAGTTGTGGGAGGTTTTTTCAACGCAAGTTTATATTATTACAGGTATGTGGTCTGATTATAGTTCACGATTAATTGTAGATATGAATTTAGATATTTAGATATTTATTTAGGCAAAAACAGTAAAAAGTCTGCGCACGCTTTCTTGAGTTTCAGAATCCCTTCACAACAAATTAACTATTAATAGTTGAAAAATGAAAATATTAAATTAATAAAAATAATAATAATAATAATAATAATAATAATAATAATAATTATTATTATTATTATTATTATTATCATAAATTTTTAAAAAGCGCGAGATTAATATTTCGTTTCCATTATTTTCGTTTACGAGGTATAGAAAAGTTATTTGTAACGGTAAACGAACTCCAGATTTGATTTTTTGTATTGCTAACAAAATAGCAACTCATCCTAAGCTCCACTATCACTACAAGCAAAACGAGATCTCAACAAAACGTGCACATAGTGAAGCTACATTTACGTTCAGAAGCAAATCAAGGGGCCATCTCAGCATTTGCTCAATGGATCAGGGAAACTGGACAAAACTCCGATCGAGATGGGGGTCATTGACCCGGAAGCTGAAGTACTTGTTACAGGCATATTAAGTCTTTTAAAAAAATTATTCAATACAAATGTAAACTAATTCATTATCCTATATCACTGTTTTGTTAAAATAAACATTATTTACCTCTTTGATGATTTTGATTTGATGATTTGATTGTGTTTTAATATCTGTGCTATGACTGCTATGTCACTTATGTCTGGACTTTTGTTTGGATCATATGGGAAATAAGTGGGTTTAGTTGGTGGCAATGCGTTGAGATTCAGGTATCGTTTTATGTTGTATAAATTCTTATCAGCGTAATTGGTAGACCGACATCTCCACGTAATGTTTAGACTTCAGGTTCGCAACAGTTTTGCGTCAGAGGTTTCTCGAACAAAAACCCCCTTTTGCTGCATCCTTCCTCCCCTAAAGGCACGCTCTGATCCCATCACCTCTCCACGGTCACAATCGCATGGTCTTACGTTACATAACGCAATCAAGGCACATATCCTGATGCCTTGGGACCCTTGGTTTGGCTATCGCCTTCTTCCCTACACATTCTACCCGTGGCAACTTCGGAAGTGTCTCAACTTTGGAACTGACTCACCTTGTATTGCGTTGCCACATGCTAAGTAGTGGACGCACATAGTTAAAGAAAGCATAGAGATCATTCTGCCATGTTAACCTATAAATTTTTAACACGGCGTGTTTTGGTAAATACTTACAGTATGTACCATTTCTGTTCGTACACCTGATAACCTTTTCAATAAATTCTGACTCATTCTTCGGTGTTGATATACTTTAAAAACAGCTTCCAGCTCCAGCTCAGGGCAGTGAAGGACAATTTTAAGTACACATCCGTTATAGAATAAATCAATTAAAGATGTATTGAAAGCAATAAGCTAGAATGAAAAAGTGGCGAATATTCAGACCACAAATCTTAGAAATGAATTATTTCCTGAAATTGAATATTCATTTTATAATTGTATTTAATTATAACAAATATAAATAATTATAATTATATACTATTCAAAAAATAGCGTTTCTTAATTTTTTAAATTGTAATTGAAATATCTCCCTCCATTACCAGTATTGCTGCTTGGTATCCACTCATTATTAAGAAAACATTTAATTATTATATAATTTAACGTTTTAACATTCCTTTATTTTTAATCAACTTTGCCATATTGACTTCAGAATGATCTTAGATTAATTATGTGGTCAACACAACATACGCATCTTCTCTTTGCGGGGACAAACTTGGTTGCATTATGACATAAAAATTAATTCTTTCTTATTAATTCTTTCAATACTAATATTGTTTTTAAATAATTTTAATTACTTAAGATATTATAAATCAAGCATTCATTCTAATAACTTGTAAAAATTGGTGAAAAGATGAAAAAAGGAAATATAGATAAGCTTGAATTATAGTATATTGTTCACTTCTGTAATTATTAAATTATGGCATTCTATATTAAAACATGTAAAATGGAGTTTTGATGTAATTGCGTCAATATTGTTTGCTAATTTGAAATATTCCATAACATTTAACTATTATTTAAGGGATCGTTCTTTTCTTTTTTAAATTGGAACAGGAGTAACATGTAAAGTTGCTGTTGATGAAATTGACACAGTTATACGAGCATTTTTATTCACTTGAAAAAGTTGTTCCTTCATTGGAAAAGCTTCTACCTGTTCTGAGAGAAAAGATTAATTGGAAATGGGGGAAAACCTCTCTTAGAAAAACATTGCACAGTATGTAATTTTTTGGAAAAAAAGTTCAAAATAAGAGAACTTTGCTTCTGGAGAGATATTGTAGATTGGCGAACTCGTTTTATTGTTCAAATGAGAAATTTCAGAGAGAACGTAAAAGATATATTTTACCTCGACGAATAATGTATTGCAAGCAATCTAACTGGGAATGGGCTGGCAAAGAAACAACGTTATTGATGTCACTGATTGGGGAAGTACATCTAAGCGATTTATTTTGACTAGTATTGGTTCCAAAAATGGATTCATTGACGAGGCTGACTTAACATTTAAAGACATGAAACTTAAACACAATGTAACCAGTACCAATGGGATCAACGTAGATACCCCTACCGGTTCCAAAATTATTACTACTTTCTCGCCTTACGAAGTTCTTCGTAGGAAGAAAAAGTTATGTAATAGTGTGCTGGAAAATGGCGAATTTTCGCCAGAAAAACTCTTTTTGCCGAGCTCTTGTAAGAAAAAAGTGGATAAATTGTGTTGCTAACTTTATAAAAAAATTAGTGGTGCTGTAGAATGGTGCATACTTTCTCGCAATAGTTAGTTTTCTAATCTCATTAGTCGGGACCAGCTTTTCGGTTATCTCCGATTCTCCTACCGGCTTCCTTCTTTTGTTGCCCAAAGGAGATTTTGTTTACATTTTCTCAAATTCTCGGCTCCCTAATGCTAGAACTGAAACCATTATGTCTTGTTTAATATAGATGTGTACAGACTATGTCCGTCTTGGATGACCGAGTTGCAATTTTTAAATATTTTCTTCAACTCTTATTTTTATTTGTAAAACGTAAGTCACGTCAAATCAATTGAAGGGCTCAGTAAAACTAATCACACATTGTGGTCATAGTAGGGTGGTCATTCCGCTCCGAACAGTCGACCTATGAGGACCTCTGAGCGCAGCGCTACTCTCAGTAGCAGTTTACCTTTCGTAGTGTCAAGGTGCATTACCGAAAAGTTTGTCTCCATAAGCGCAACTTTAAATTTAAGTGCATTGATTTAAAGAGTGATTAACTCTATATCAACATCCATCAACGCTGGCCTCAGCCAGCGCACCGCGGATGCCTTAGCCCTGGTGTATCCAACCGACGGCCAAATGGAGGTTGTGGAAGGCAATGACGTGATTTTCCAGCTCCATACGCTCCAGCGTACCTACCAAAGCCATCTCAACCATCCCCGATCTTTCATTATGCAGCACCGGCAGTGTATTCAATGCAAGCAACAAGTATGCAGCCACATATGCAAAACAATATTCAACCAACTCCGGACAGTCATTTTGTTTCAGCAGGAGGTGCAACCTTTTCTTCAAGGTGCAGTGATAATATTATTGCAAATTACGTTCCAAGCCTCCAAGTGAACAGTGGCAAACGAGGAAACAGTGATCCTAACCAAAACCCTAATTAATCTAAAAAAGTACCTACAAACTCTAAAACTGTTTATGCTATTCCAACAGATAATAGATTCAGCAGTCTAGCTGACCTTTCCGATGACGAAGTTACTAACTCCACCGACCCCGCTATACCTGAAAATATTAGAATCCCACCCATCCACATTAACAATATTACAAATATTATTGAACTAAACCAGGAAATTAAAACCCAAAATCAGTGCGCAATTCACCGTAACGTTTAATAATAACAAAGCCAAATTAATTTTCAAAAAATAGAAGACTTCAGAAAAGCAAAAAGGGACGTCGCTAAAGCTTTCGACAGGGTATGGCATAAAGGCTTCATTTATAATTTTTTACCAATAGGCACCCCTACATACCATTTCAAAATAGTTAAAAGCTTTCTTACCAATAGAACTTTCTCAGTTACAATAAAAAATCAAAATTCGAACCCCCACCCTATCACAGACGGTCTACCTCAATGTTCATCTCTTTCTCCACTACTCTATAACATGTACACAGCCGATATGCCTACATCAAGATTAATTAGCATAGACGAGTTTGCAGAAGATACCGTAATCTACCAATGTGCCACTCCTCAATTAAGTACATAGCTAACGAAATCCAATCTCATTTAAATAAAATAGAAATCTGGGCAACGAAATGGGAGATGAAAATCAATCCCGCGAAATCTACAGCTAAAGTTTTCACTTTCAGACCATATTCCTTCCCAATGCCATTTAAAATGAACAACAATACAATCCCTTGGACTCCTCATAACAATGCCGTTAAATACGTAGGTCTCCACATGGACTCAACAGGAAAATAAACCTAGATACCAAAGTCCAACAAGCCAAAGCCAAAATAAGACAGCTAAAACCACTTATAAATAACAGTAAACTTTTACTAAATACGGTATCACCTTATACAAAACCATCATTAGACCACTTTTCCTGTACGCTTCTCCAATTTTGACAAATGCTTCTAAATATAATATCAACAAAATTCAGATTATTCAGAACAAATGCCTAAGAACTATCACCCACGCCACCTGGGTCATTTCCAATAAGCAATTACACCATGAACCTAACCTGAAACCCATTGCACATCACATAGCCTTTCTTGCCAATAACGTTTATTGCAATCTAGCCCTCATCAATTAAGATATACATAAATATAGGAAAATATAATTAAAACCCAACTACAATAAAAAAACATATCCTATCCATTTTTTTAGAACATTTTTACTAATCTTAGTAATTTTAGAGGTGCTCGGTGAGTCCCTCGTCAATTGTAGTTTAGAGTTATTATATAATAATTAGATATACGTCTACATGAAACTCTTCATTTCTATTGTTAACTGAACTTTGTAAGTCAATCCTATACAAAATAAAAAAATGTGGTGTGGATTTATCAGACAAGCTAACACACATTGACATAGTTCTGAGATCATGAGGGTTCTACCTGAATTTTCCTTAGATAACGCAATAGGCCCTACATTTTTTAACTTTGAAACACAATACACTCGCATGTAAGTCCAGATTGGTTTTAAATAACATACTAACTGAAGTACCGGCGTTGCACGGGTATTAATTAGAGAAAATTCTTTGACCCCGATGAACAAGCTGATAAGTCGACGTTTTGGTGAAAATGGGATACGTAGTCTCCTGATTTCTCTGAAAGATTCTCTGCAAATGTAGAGAATCTTTCAGAAAAATCAGGAGTGTCTTTGTGAACAACCAGATAAGTTCAATTCCTTATGGTTGATGAGTAATAGACATGTGTATTTATGAACATCTCGTAAATTTCTGAAAATCAGAAACCCTAACAGGATAAGTCGAGTTGTCTGGTTATTCACGCTGTATCAATGATATAACATCACTAATCAAAATTAAATAAGTCGAGTTGTCTCATTTTTCACTCTAGAATATTAGTTGCAATAATCACAGGAAGGAAATATGTAAATATACTTGTCAGCTTATTCACGTAAATATTTTTGTTGAAAAGCTCATGATTTACCCAGAATATGCTTAACATGACCAAATCTTGCTTGAAAGCGTAGTGAGTTTGTATGTGTGGATAGTTTAACCTTTTGATTCAAAGGGGCCAACAGTGAGAAAAGAAACATAGTAAGTTAGGAGATGGGTGTATATTACGACCAAGAGAAAGATTCGCGAGAGATCCAATTCTGCGAACTGATTAGACAAGAATGAAAATGCAGATGATGACACCAGAAAATACAGATCACATCACCGGAAAACGAAGATAACCGGTGCGACACTGCAGATCAGACACTTGGAGAGGAGGTACTTAAGAAAATACACCATCAAAGAGTCAAAGTGTGTGGGCCATTCAAACGTTGGGCCATAGGCGGCCGCCAATCTTTTTTAAAGGAAATTAGCTTTATCTCCGAATATGGACTCGCATGACTGTCATCGTGTTGACGCGGAAATACTTCGGTTGCAGAAATTTCCGAGTATCAGTGACGGCTGGTGCCTCAACAAACTGGAGGTTGCAGCTACATCAAACGACGGAAATGTAATTTCCAAAATTCAGAACACTTCAATAAACGTAAGCAATTATGTAAATTAATTAAAGCTACGTTGAATACAACTCTATATTGAGACGTTACTTTCATAATTTTGTGCGTATTGTCCATATCAGTTGTATTCACCTCGCGGTGCTGGCATATTCAGCACATAGTTCTGGCTTTGTTGTCCAATGGACATTCGAATTTCTGTATTAGTAATGCAATGAGAGAATTGACGGTAACATAATTCATTCAAAACAGAAAATAATTTGGTTTCAAAAGTACGGTGATTGCACTCCAGCACTTTGCAACAATAACTATTGTTTAGACACGTTTTTCAAAAATTAAATTATTTTATTTCCAAAATCTCTGTACTCTGGTACATATGGCAATAATGAGAAATTTTCCACAAACACTCGTATTCAGAAGACGCACTCACCGTTAGTGTCAGAAAGAATCTTTCTTCCAGAACGGCCAACTTACATTAATGTACATTAATGTACATTTTGAATCGGCGAACTTCACATGAAATAAAAATAAATTCTCCAGACATCATAAACAATGCATTCAATATCGTCCATAATTGACTGACCTAATGTTCTTTCAATAACATGATAAATTTATAAAATTAAGTTGTAGTTAGTGTCAGAAGAAGAGAGAAAATTGGAATTCCCCTCGGACGCCGCGCCTAGACCCAAACATTCCTCTCTTTATAACTAAAAACAATAATCAAATCTAAACTATAAATTATTGGTAGATTCACGTATATTCTTTTTGTCAGTTTTATATATTACACCACTACTTTCAACATATTGCCATATTGTAAAATTAACTCCTTTTTTCTTCTATCGTATTTATGAAGAAAGGTTTAAAATTTATCTTCTGCCAACTCGTGAACTTGAAGGGACATATTGTTTTAAGCGAGAGTTCTCGCACGGATACGCTAGTAAATACATCCGTAACAGACATAGTAATAGACATAGATGTCATAACGTAATTGATGAATCATAATCATAAAAGTAAATGAAAATACTTGCATCTATGCTGAAACGTAATTGACAGTTTTTGTAATTATTTTGAGGAGGACAAAAATATATGTTTAAAGTCCTACAAGCTAGTAACGGGATTTTATTTTATTTTTCGCCGAAGATGACGCCCCGCTTGCCTCAGCGATCGAGGCCTGAGTTCCTCGGGGATTTGCCAACAAGGGCAATCCGGGCAAAGGGCTCAGCCGGCGCGTTCGTCATTCGGCGTGACCGACCGATACACCAGTGTTCCGAGAGCGTTCAACTGTGCATTATGAAATTTTCTTTGAAGCAGAGAATATTTCTTTACAACACTTCCGTTCGACTTAAGTCTGCCAGTAAGTGCCGGAAGAGGTTTATTAACAAATTTCTGGGGGTGAATATTCCACATCGCTCGACAATTTTGAAGTTTGCAAAGAAACTTCGCACCCATGGAATTTTAATTGACAAACGAAAGTGTTGAAAGTGCCATGTCCTGACAGAAGAGAAGGTGAACAAAATCTCTGCAAGATTACGACAATCTCCAAGAAAATCTTTGAGGCTTCTATGGTTACTTTCAACAGGATTCGGCAACTGCTCACACCGTGTTCGATCCATGAACTTTTTAAATAATTTTTATAGTGTCGATCGAATAAATAGTTGTGGGTTATGGCCGCCTAGATCACCTGATTTGACTCCTTGTGACCTTCTCCTTTGGAAGTACATGAAAGATCAAGTGTATGCAGAAAACCCGCATTCGGAAGAAGAGCTCCGGCGCTTCAATAGGAGATAAAATCGCAGCAATTCTTCGGAACTTATTTCAAAGGGTAAACCAAAATATATTCCGGAGGAGCCAAGAATGTATTCCCGTGTCAGAACGGGAGTTGAGTCAGCGGTTCGCGGGGCGAATCGACTGCCCAGGTGACGCGGCCCGAATCTTCGGTGAACGATAAAATAGTTTGTATAATGTAGTATGAAATTTATTTGTTTAGGTAAATCAATTCATCATACCATTGCAACATAAGAACAGTAATGATCTACCAACAGTACATTATGTATACTTAATAAATTGACAATGAATTGAGCCACTTAACAAAACTATATTAGCATTATTATTGGATCCCAAATGCTACATATTATGGATCTTGGAATGTGAATAATAGAAACCAAGGACTCTGAGATTTTTTTATTTGCTTAAAGATAAATATTTTTAGAAAAAAATACTTTTTGTCTATTTTTATACAAAAAATTGACGAATTCATTCATTGGAAGCAATTGATATGCAAAAGAACAGCACAAATTAGTCTTAATTTCTAAATGATCATTGCTTAATTATAGCACTGCAGTACTCTCCTGCATCCACTGAAGAAAAGAGTTCAACTGGGTGGACCCAAAACCTACAAACATTTTCCATTTTACCAATTTAAACATGAGAGCTGTGCTCTCATGTTTAAATGTACTGGAGTTTCTGACGGATATTATGATTGCTGAGGGTTTTTTAAATGAATAAAATATTTACCTTTTTTAACTCTGCTCGAGTTTGATCCATACAACTCTTGTGTGACTTAGTGGTGTGAGAACCTGCAAATTAACTGTAATGATCTGAGATCGGGTCTCGGAGCGGAATAAAATATTACTGGTCGAAAACACTTTTGCTGGTTTATTCAATAGTATAATATTTCGGGGCATTTAGAAACGATGCAAGAAAGTATGCGCTTTGTTAGCACCACTAGTTTCTTTTGAAAAGTAAGAAATGGGTTCTTAATTTACTAATTTGTCTTATTCAATTATACTCATTCATTCTTTTCATCACACGTACACGAATTGCTGTTTTACTATCTCAACTTTCAAATCGGCATAACAACATTTATTTAATAAACGGCAGCAGTTTTAAATGTAATTATTAGGTAATAAATTATTTATAAATGTATACTTAATTATTGCAATTGATTTCATTTGATTGTGTCCTTTCCAACATTCTATTGTACGTACATGCATCAGTCATGCCCGCATAACCTTCGTGGTGGCATAACATTTATTTAATAAACAGTAATAGTAATAAATTTCAGTAATAAATTAATATTAAATGAGTACTAAATTTTCCCATTGGTTTTATTTGTGGTCAATCCCATGCGAAATAGAGATTCACATATGTACGTATTGTAACTACGCTATTTTCTGTGTTTTTTTTGCGAGACCATTTGCAAAGATTTTCGTCCTCTTTGTGTTAAGATTCGCTACGAGAATCATCGGTGTCAAGCGCATTCAAGCGTTAACGGACTCACGGGTCACAAGAATTGGACCGTGATTTTCACGGGCGTTTATCCTTTGGCGCGCGCGATTTCTGCGAATCGCGCCCACGGCTTGCCACATGCCAATTTCGCCTACGGGTTTAACTCTCAGAACATTCCGAATAAGCTCATTTGATTGGGCGATGAGTCCCTATGGCAACTCGGAAACCAAAATTTGCTTCATTTCACGCATCCGCGCAATAGTAAACTTTTTTAGAGTTGAACAATCCTCCGTAGTGTACGGGTGTGCTGCTCGCTACGCAAAATTTATTTTGCATTATGTAATTTTGAATTCCTATTTTTTCATCACGACAATTGCAAAAGAGTGTTTATCATCACAACGTATATCTATAATAATGCGGTATTTGTCCAGGTATATTGTTCTCGAATCGAATGCTATGACTTATGTACTGTGAACTATACTTTTCGAATCTGTGCCGAGAGCGAAATCGTCACCTAAATCTCCGTGTTCAATACAACTTGCGTTTGCGTACGCAAACTAATTCTACTGTGCTAATCAGTTGTTTATTTCCTGTGACTCACGTCAGTGTCCAGGCATGGTCTGCCAGGTCTACCAGTCTGCCATTTCTCCAGTTTCTCGTGCAAATCCTGCAATTGACTGCATCCTACAATACAGTACGTAGAAGCGTGGAAACTAGATTTCGCGTCGATAATGCCTTGGTCCGAGAGGTTGAAGCCGTGGATATATCTGCCCGTAGACAGTGCTATCCAACAATGTTATTCAAAACCTACGTTCTAATGACCGTTTTATGAAGATTTATTTGATTGAAGAGCGTACAAAATATGCTAACGTCCAATCAGAACTAAATAGTAATAGAAGAGAGGTACAAGAATTCCTTGATTCCTGCCCATAAAACTGAATTGACATCAATTTATGTAACCTAATGTTACTTCAAAGTTTCGTTAATATAAAATATGTTGTTATAAGAAAACGATGGAGCAGCAGATGGACAGCTGTCTCAGTGTTAAATGTTAGCTAATAACACTTAACCAGCCGATACTCGCAATGTTAGAACAATTCTGCATTTATTTCAGTAGCATTGACATTAAATGCTCCTGGAGATAACGCTCTAGCAATGTCTGCATCCGTTTGCTATTCTTATCAGTTCTTCGAAAGGCAATAATTTGACAAGACGTGGTTTAATTCGGCACGTCCTGGCGTAGATACTTTTACACGCGAGCAATCGCGTGTATTACGAGATATATTTAGCGCCTGTTTAGAACTCTAATCCCGGTATTCAGTGTTGTTCCTTTCGTTTTCTAAAGATTTTTGTTATTGTCAAAAACATCAAATAAAATAATAATTGTTTTTATTTAAAAATAAAAAGAGAAAATACAAACATTGATGTAGAACATTTAATATTTTTGAACGTAAATCTTGACAGAAAGAATGTGATTTTTAGTCTTCACCCTCGGAGTCACGGTTATTGGATAAATCAAATGTAACTCGTTGTTTTATGTTTTCCGCACACAATCCGGAGAAAGGTATAACAGGTAACGCCGTTACACTCTCAAGGAACGTCAGATATCCTCAAAATTCTTTGGAACTTCTTAGCAAAATGAACTCCAATTTCAATGCAAACTTCTTAGAAAAATGAACACCAAATTAAAAGAATTATTATTATTATTATTATTATTATTATTATTATTATTATTATTATTATTATTATTATTATTATTATTATATACTTAACCTTTATTTTCTTTTTTCATTACGATAAATACACATGATATAGACATCCAAAGCATATTCAACGAACGTCATACCCCCATAAACCTTCGAACTATTCCAGTTGTTGAGATGACAGCTTTCAGCATAACCTTATCAATATTCACAATAATATTCAGATCTTTTAAACTTGTAACCAATGTCTTCGGAATTACTGTGGTGCTAGAAATGACAATGGAGATGATTCTCACGTGGTCCATATGCCACTGTCTCCTGATACTTTCAACCAGCGGATCATATTTTGTGATATTCTCGACAAACTTCTCTGCAAGGTTTTTCGGGTTTGGTGTCTATATCGATCAGGTAAGCTTACCTTTTTGTCTTGTCAACTAGAACTAAATCAGGCCGGCAATGAAGGAGCTATCTGATCTGTGAGAAATTTTATTATTATTATTATTATTATTATTATTATTATTATTATTATTATTATTATTATTATTATTATTATTATTCCGAATTTTGCACTCTGAACTCTGTGCAGAGACATTCACCAGAGTACCGGGAGCGGTAGCTCAGTGATGTCACTGCAGCGCCTCTGACCGGGAGGTCCTGGGTTCGGGTCCTGACGGCGGCACGATTTTCGACACTAGCTTTTCAGCTAGGTCGAATTCAGTCGCTGTCTGGAGGGGAATTGACTAGCGGCCGGCTGTTCTGATCGGTAGTTTTCCGTGGTTTCTCCGATTTTGAGTTAAATAACATGCTGACCAAATTCAGTGGGTTAATGCCAGAAAAAACACCAAGTATACCCAAACAATTAATGTCATCAAGACTGAGAGATCTGATGAATAACATGAAAAACTATGTTCTCCCATAAAAGATTGATTACATTGTCATCTAATCAGATCTAAAATTGTATTTATACAGTTCAGCAGCATCTATCGTGAAATTAAACGGAGGTAACCTAAAAGAAACATATTCTAATTTTCAGCCACCAAAATTAAAGAGAAAAAAACCATCATGGGAAAGGTTAGAACAAAAGTAAGTGAGTTGAGAGCTGAAACCGGAATAATAAGAGCCGATATCAACAACAGAAATAAGAGACCTGGCAAGAAAATGCACACTATTACCAAAGAGTACAGCAAACACGCTCAATTTCATAAAACAAATAGAATTCCATCTCAATATCTAGACACAGCCCGGCAAAAATTAAGCGCGGGTGAAAAACCCCTAAGACTTTATAAAAAAGAAGAAAAAGGAACATAATGCCAACTTTAAAAGAGACAAGATAATATTCTCTAAATATATACAGGTACAAGATACTGAGACAAACTTGACGTCAAATAAAGATATATAAAATCGAAGGCCACTGGGGTTGGTTGGAAACAATTTGCAAATTAGCAGAAACGGTTGTAACCATGAAGAGCTTCCAAATTGAAACAATAAATCCTATCCTTGACAAACTAAAGTATTGTGAAAGTCTTGGAAGCAATAAAATTCATAATTTCTGTCAGAAGAATGTATCAGCATTGCATAGTAAGTTCGATGAATAAATAAAAGCTTTTATTGAAGAAAACCAAAGCATTCTGCATCATCTGGCCACAGTTGTGACGTATCTCATTCCGAAGGGCTCCAGGAGTCACAATCCAGCAAGATATATGCTTATAACGTATTTGAACACGTTCTACAAACTATTAACATCATGTGTGTCCAAGAACCTGGAAGATCACTGTAGTGGTAACGCCATCCCAGCAGAACAACGAAAAGGATGTAAGAAAGGGTCGCTAGACTGTAAAGAACAACTAAATATTGACTCAGTAGTTTGATTGATTGATTGTTTTTTTTTCATGTTTCCGGGCGCGTCAACTGCTTTGGTCATTAGTCCCGTTAGTGTAGTACATGTTTTCTCGGGAGATGGCGGTGATCTTCCCCCGCTGGATGGCGAGATCGGGCGCCGACCTACCGTCGGCTAGTGGGGTTTACCCCTGACTAGGACTCTCCCACCAGCGAGGCACCGCCCCAACCGGGACAAGCTCTAAGCTCCCGACCGGTCTCCCGGAGTATGTGGTAGTGTAGTGCATGTTAGTGTAAGTGTGTGTGTAAGGGGAGAGAATAGGACAAGGAACACGAAGGACAGATCGCGCGCGGTCCGTGGTCCGTTTGTTAAGGTACTGCTCCGGCATTCCCCTGGTGCTGATCGGAGAAACCACGGAAAACTATCGATCAGAGCAGCCGGCCACTAGAATTCTCTTCTAGACAGTGACTCAGTAGTCTTGAAACAAGTAATGAGCAAATAAATCTATTTGCAGCGTACATAGATTATCAGAAAGCTTATGATTCGGTGTCACATGATTGGCTAATAGACGTGCTAAAAGTGTACAAAATCCATCCCAAGTTAATAGACTTATGTGCAACTCTAACAACAATGAGTAACACAGAAATTTTATTAAAAAACAAAAAATGAAAATTATCACAAATAAAACTAACATTAACCGTGGTATCATCCAAGGAGATTCTTTGAGCCCATTTTGGTTTTGCTTGGCTCTAAAACCGCTGTCTATCATCCTCAACAGCAGCAAATACGGCTATAAGATAAAAGAGTCAGCACTCCTCATACAGACTTTCCCATATGGCATATATGGATGATATAAAGTTGTATGCATCAACAGCCAGTTCGTTGAAGCAGCTCCTTTGTTACGTGTATCGTCTGCAATGAATTGACGGAATGAAAGAAAATGAGAAAACAAGGAAGAAAAAATTATACGTAAGAATATAAATGTGGAGGAATCCCTGATAGCTTGATATTCAGAGGACCAGCAGACTGTACAGTACTGGAAACATAAATTGATCGCGGCCGTCTGCGGCTAAGTTCAGCTTTTGCACGGCTTGGACAGCCCTTGTCATGACGAAACGTCGCAGGCGGAGCCTCACAAACCATCGTAGCCAATCTCAACGCAGGGGGGAGTGCCCTAACAAAATTACGTCGTACAAAATGGCGGGCGCCGCCAGTTCAGATGTGGAAGTATTTTCAAATGAAAAATACATGAAAGAAACACTTTAATGAACATGAAAGTAAATTCATTGAAATATATATGAACTCATAGCACTTAACCACTGTTAACACAATTTTTTTAAAGAAATTACATTGATATCAGATAAAATAACACTAATTTTAGAACAATTACGTTCTTATAGATATTTAAATTCCAATATTCTTGTCCAAACGCAATTTATGAACTTTATCAAATGACCAGTTTACTACAGAATTTTGCGATAAGAAAAACGATTATAATTGCATATTTTCAATTGTTCATATGTATATTACATTTGCAAAAATGCAAAATACTGTCTTTCTCGAATCGTTAGGACTTCTAGGGAACCATTTCAATAAAAGAAAGTAAAATTCAAAGACCACCTGTATATTTATCATTACAGTAACAATTAAACTAGATATTAAGCAATTAATTTGCATCTCATGTCAAAATTGTTATTTTGCTATCATCAAATCATGGACAATTTGGGGACACTCCCCGGCAGGAATAGCGCACATTTTGGAATTGTTTATAAAATTGTTAATTGTTGCAAAATTGTTAATTCGCAGTTTTTGGTTCTGGGACATCAGAAAACCCTTCCCAATTTAGAATTGCAAAAATTGGAAATTGTTTATAACTACAAATTTTGCAATTCTGTTTTATTCTGTCATCTCATTTCCCTTTACACAAGATGCAAAATTCCGCAATCCAACCGGAGCTATCGCCTTTCGTTTTCGAGATATGCAATTGTTTATAGGATCTTAGCGTCTGATGACAACCCTCACTTGTTTCCAGCCCCCAATTCATTCGATCTTGGCTGTCAAGTATAAAATTCAAATAGTTTTGCAGTGTCTTGCTTTCTGCTGATTAAATTGTATTAACGATTTGTGACTTACGACAAATCGGTGGAAATTGTTGCTCATAAGCTGTTTTTAACTTTCGATTCTTCATGTATCGTTGACACACGTTTTATTATAAATAAACTCTCTGGCAAATTTCAAAACGCTGAGACGAACTGTTATCCTGCAAATTTGAAGATTTCTTTGTGGTTGAATGCATTCTATTCAGTGGTGCAAAGTGTATGCCAATATGTTTAACGTCTAGCGAGGAAATTCATTATCAACAAATTATTTTGCAAAATGCTTTTGGACAGAGCGGTGATATGAGAGATCATTTTCGTATTTATTCCACGAGGCAAGTTTTAGGCAGCAGATACATTCTGTGTATTAATTTTAATTTTGGTGAAATTGAATCACATGTGAATTTTCAAATAGAACCATACATTTTTTACCTGTAATGAATATATCAATAGAGGAATTCAATGATGTCTCATTTGTTAATAATTAAGGAGTAACATCCCTCCCGTGCCTATGTTTTGAAACGACCCAAAACAAAGAGAGGTCACTTGCTCGAGTCGCCGTGTTATTGAATTGAACTCTTGAAATGTTCTGTTCATACAGTAGTTCCCGAAGCAAGTAAATTCCAACAAGCCATCTCAAACTTACAGTAGTCACACCCTACTTTCAAACATTAGTAAATACCGCGGACTGTGAGACCGCACGTAAAATTCTAAACAAACTTCATTCTCGTTCATGAGCATGTGTTAATCTGTCCAACTTTTTTTTGTTGGAGAGGCTGTGATTCTTGGGGAGATAATAGTGTAGTGGACATGGTAACAGCTCTCTGCACCTAAGCGAGTTCGTTTCCTAGTGTGGACAAAACTTTTGGGGATTGGAAACCCTTCTGCGGACTTCATGAATTATTATAATATTGCGATTAACAAATAGTGCATCCTATTATCATTATAGTTTTAATTCAATTTTTTGTCTTTCATTTTGTTTGCAATTTAATCAGTTTTTTGTTTCTTCTATAATTTTGTTAATGTATTTTAGGAATGGGGTTTAACTGCTGCCAATGTTATTCTTGATTTAATCTAGATTGCTGTTTCCAAGTACTCGCGGTTCAAGTCACGTCTTATTGCGATCGGTGAGCTGAAGAATACCTGCATTAAGAGTGGACTGACAATATGCCAAGCTTCAGAAAAAAAATTTCAGAATCTCGAAGGGAATATTGATGACTAAAATAAAAGATTGTAAAATGTCGCGATCGTAATAGTTGTGACTGTCAATCAAATAATATCCCAGCAGAATCTATAGCAAGGGCGGTCAGTTTTGCCCGCATGGGCATTCGTGTTCCTATTTATGCCTCGCGGGTGCTGCCACTCAAAATCGTCGCTGCAGCGGGCAACGAAAAAAATTTGAGCGCGGAAACATTCCTGGGAGGTGGGTAACTTAATTACAAAAGAGAACAATGTTTTCATGAGGTTTTTATTAAATAAAACATAATAACTGTTGTAAAAATCGCTTATTTATTGGAAAATAGAAAAATTCGTAATGAAAATTTTCTGAGAAATAGAATTATACAGAGTCCCACCAACTATGGGCCACCTCATAACTTCTAAACAGTTCCCGATATCGAAATGAAGTTTTAGCTTAACAATGCGGAATCATGGGGGAAGTAATGTGCGGTAGAGATATAATTCGAAATATTTTTAGTTTTCGAAAAAATTAATTATCTTTGATTTTTTTAAATGGGACCATATATTTTTTTCACTAGCGATAGATAATCATAAATAGACGAATGCATTGATGTAACATACGTTAATATTTTGATAGTATATTGAGTATAAAATTATACTTTCAGACATATGATTTTGAACTAAATGTACGAGATTTCCTGTTAGCAACCGTTGCCATTGTCGCATTAGGGGAAGATTGCTTTCGCGGCGCCGGCACTTTTGCGAGAACAGGGGAAAGGTCGCGAAGGCCACTTTCCCCAAAAGCGACAGTGTCGACGGCTGCAAGAAGAAAAATTGCACGTATAATTTCAAATCTCAAGTCTCATAATATAAATATATAAAAACGGGTTTATAAGTTTATATTATTATCGGTTTTTTACATCACTAATGCGTGAACTATTTTTTTTATTTCATCGCAAAATATCAAAAAATACTAATACAGCCTTACCAATCCGTTTGAATTCATGTAATTCTGCAATTACAAAGTTAATTGTGAATGAACTTAAATTAATTAAGTAATTTAAATTAAGTTTAAAAAATTAAAGACTATTGAAATATTTTATTGAAGTTTCTCAAGAAAATGTTTCAGTCTATCAGAACGGAGATGGGGAGGTACGCTTTCTCCAGTTGTAAATTGAGAGTCAGAAAATAAACGGACGCAGAATATTGCCTGGGAAGTGGGAAAATGAATATTACGCAACACTGTCGCTTAATGTCATCATTTGACGACTTTCCTG
Source organism: Teleogryllus occipitalis (assembly GCA_011170035.1). Classification (NCBI taxonomy): domain Eukaryota; kingdom Metazoa; phylum Arthropoda; class Insecta; order Orthoptera; family Gryllidae; genus Teleogryllus; species Teleogryllus occipitalis. Next base: position 94,820 of record BLKR01004737.1, read on the forward strand.
CTATCGACACATCAAAATATTTTAGAAGATAACATTATTATTCAGCTTCATTTGTTAGCATAAACTACTCGCATAAACTACTAGCATAAACAACAAACTACTCGCACAAAATACTAGCATTAACTACTCGATAAATGGATTAAGACGTACTTTTTTCGTTGGGACTCATCAGGGCTCTAACTTATCGCACGGTAAAGAAGTTATTTCGTTCAATGAAAGTAAGTTAAAATTAATAGTTTTTTTACGAACGTTATTCTGGTGTTTCCATCACCAAACAATTGTAATATCAAAAAAATAGTCTATTACCATGCATGCCGCCATTAGTTTTTATTAATCAAAATTTCGAAAAAACGTACTGCTAGCACTTCGGTTAGAACATTATAATATGTAATTTCAGTACATTGTCCATAATCGTTACACTACGCAAAATTGTGTGGAGTGGATAGTTAACGTCAGAAAATAACTCCAGTTACTTGTATTGATATACAGGACTGTTTGGTTAACTGAGCCAGATATACTTTTTATTTATTTTTTTTGCATTTGTTCATCTTAAGTTAGCCAAACTTATTATATAATAATATGAAGTTAATGTAAGAAACTGTAATACAAATTATTAATTTTCAAGTTTTAGCAAATTTCGTGGGATGCAGAAACGTAGACGAAAAAATGATTCACTTAACTGCAGTATGGGTTCAACTGATGCTGTTATTGTGGTGAAGTGAATTATTAAGAGCATGCTGAACACAGTTATACGAGTATATTATAAATAGGAGACAGATTTTAATGAAATATCATTTTTACTTTCTTGCATACCTACGTATATACGGAGTAATATACGTAATGTAGACAAAGTTATGTAATGCTGCGCGAAAAAACGGTGGATTTTCGGCAGAAAAAAAAAATCATTGCCGGATCCTGATAACGAAAAAGTGGATAAATGCAGTTGCTTAATTAAGAGAAAAAAGTCCTTTAATATGTGATGTAGCCAGAATTCCTATTTTGTTGGTCCTTGATACCGAAAACTCAATTGCAAGCGAAACGCCCGCCGTCTGTCCGTCTGTGAACACTACTAGCGCTTAAACCATGCGTAGGATTTTTTTCAAGTTGAAGAAACATCTATCTATCTGTAGTTGAAGCTTTGAAATTTTGAAAACCATTCTTTAAAACTTGGTGGTTTTTTAGATCAAGCCCCACGGACATTCTCGAAATTTTCTCAAAAGTTTTGTTCAAAATTTTTTCTTTAAATTTATTGTAATAACAGAGCAAAATACACTTATAAAAGTGGCATAGGTTCTATTTTCACGGTTAACAGGATTTTCAAAAATTGCAAAAGTTTGAATTTTTCTAGCGTCTTCTCACAACTGAAAAAATTGCAAATTTTTTGCGAAAATTGACCAATTGAATAACAAAAAATTAAACTAATATTAAAACGATAATAATATAGAAGATGTAGCATTACAATAAATACTATGAAAATCGAAAACAGTACACTGATTTTTGGAAAGTTTAGATACCTGTAAATGCCTTTTATCCAAAACCACAAATTTTTGGAATTGATCACTTTTATCAATAATCCTGCGATATTTAAGAAGCTATTTAAACAGTAAAAATAAAAAAAAATGCCTTTACATATTTATGGGCTTTAAGAGTGTAATACAAATTTATTGGGGATCCTATTGTATTTTATTTCAATCATCTATGTCCCCGTCTGAAGTTTGGATTCATGGCAGTTGCTTAGGCCAAAGGACGGCCTTGCGAACAACTAGAAAACTCTAGCAGAAACTTCTACGAATCTAATACGAACGATATGTCAGAAAGAATAAAGATATGAAGTTTAGAAATTAAGAATACTCTTCTCATTCCCTTATATTACAAAAGTTCAAAATGTTAGCAACTCTCTGATATTTGGAAACAAAATAAAATGGCCGTTTTTGTAAGCTTAAAAAGTCTTCGTACACACCTGTTGAACAAAACATATTACGTTATTTAATACTGGGTATGAATTCCATTTGCTTTGATTATTGTGTCTAGTCTTTGCAACATAGATTTCAGTAACGTTGCCGTAGTCGCAGGGTCAATTAAACTTTGGTCTCTCAGACCTCTCATGTTAAATATTTTTTTATTAGACAAACGGTATTTTCTATTTTCAATCCCATAACTGACCACATATGACCTACGGGGTCATATGTGATCAGTGAATGTTAGGGAATTTAAGACGTGAATGAATTTGCTTTCTTAGTGTTTTAAGGTAGCTATGATCCAGTGGCGCCTCTAGGGTGACCAGATTTGTAACCAGGGAGGGCACCAAATATAAGAATATTTACCGCTTAAATGTCCGATCTATTTTCATTACTGGACATTTGATTGATGCACAGGTCTGGTCTAAGGGATTCCACTTCTTTTGTTAATATTCTGTCTTCATAATTCAATTTTCTGTTGGGTAAATATATTACTTTATTCATGTTAAAAATGGATGACGATATTCATATTGTTTTGTGAAATTTTTAATTTAAAACACGTTTACAAATTCTCGTACAGATCAAAATACAACCAATTTCGCACAGAAGCATTGAGGAACAGATTTTTTAAACACCGTGCTAACATACGTTCCTAACGTGTTTGCAAATGTAATTCAGGCAGACACATGGCGCGGCCGCACATGATTTGTGACCGACGAGTGCAATAAGCTCACATAATTCCCTCTCACTTTCTTCCCTACAATGAAGAAACCATCCTTGTGTTAAAGGGCCAAGCGGCGGCCACAGGTCTCCTGTGTCCAATGCCCTGTTGCCAAATCCTGAGCTGTTGCCACTTGCTCGGTTATCGCTTCCCAGTTAGGATAACAAAAATTACACTGCTGGCTTGAATAGCCGTTACAGCTTTCTTTCGGAAAATAAGGGTTTCAGTGCAGCTGGTAATTAGTCGATTCTCAAAAATATTTAATTGAAAAAAGCACCTACCATTGACGCAGTTATTCACTTTCTATTCATGTGACTACCAATACAAACAATAAAAAACCGGTCTTATTTTCTTGTTTTATTGATAACGGTTACGTAATATATTACAACTTTTATACTACTAACACTTCATTCTTCTAATAAACCTGAAGGAAACAACAGAGACACGGCTGAGAGACAAAAAAAAATATACAATTATTGAAAAGCAAAACGATATATAAAAATCCACGTCTACAATTGATTTCAAAGTCATTTGTCAGATACATAATCTAATGTACAGAATAAAAAATAAGTAGTGCAGGCTAGGATTTGAACCCGAGATCTTCAGCACAAGAAGAAGCCATCCAACCAAATACGCTACGATATTGTCCGTGGGCAGGTCACTTATGTAGTGTTTGAATATTACAATGTTCTTGATGCCAGAAAATTCTTTCCAAAAATCGCAAAAGCTACTGTTTTTTCAGACAAAATTCTAAATAAAACGTATTTTAAAATTTAGTATTTAAAACGATTGCACTTGGAAATAAATCTCCAGCATGTGTATTGATGGTGTTCGAAAACATATATATTGTCACCATTTAACTCAATTTTTTGCGAAAAACACTCATATTTTAAGAAACGTGCACATGAGTTGATTTGAAAGACTAATATTGAAGAGCAGATTACATTAAGAAAGAAATATGTATAATTATCTTTCGTCTAACGCAGTGTACTCTTCAGACAACATTCACAGAAGTAATGAATAGTACACAGAAAACTGCCAGAATAGAAAACATTCGTTTCGGTATATTTTTCAGTTTTAGAGGAATATCATTTTGTCATACAATAGATCTTCATTGTATTAATTGGAATAATTGATTAATTGTATTGTAATCATTTTTTCAAATATACAATTAGTCCGATTTGTTACACACGATTGAAGCAGGAAGCTTTAAATTAAATTTACTATGCGCACGAATAATATGAAACAATTGAATATTTGTAATATTGAAAAATTAAAACTTTGTAATGGAAATAAGACTTACTACGTTTTTAAGTACATGTTGCAAAGGTTGCTATAGCTCAGTGGCATCGTTACAGTTTTCCCTGTAACGTTACTGCCCGCGAGGCTCTAGAGCTCGAGTTCCGATGTTGGCGGATGTTCGACTGTGGTTACATATGTAGGGCGAAAAACTTTGGAGCCGTTTTGAAGAAAAGTTTGAAAATGCTTCAACTTCAAGGGCTTCAACTAAATTAACCCCAAAATTTAAAGAATTATTGTCAAAATCGCAGGGCCTCGATTCGGGCCAGATCTTTAATGGAAAATTAATTTTGACAAACATTCTACGAATAGTTTACACACTAGTGTTCACAGAGAAACAGACAGACAGACCAGCGGACACATGGACGGAGAGACGGACGTTTTGAAATAATAACAACACTCTCTTGGTAACTTAAGACCCCAAAAGGTGTATGTCCATTAAAATCTCGACATATATTTACTGCAACGTTACATACATACCTCTCTAAATATTACTTTTGTTACTCGGAATGTTTACGAGAAAGTAAAA